>JAMKCH010008891.1:0-29598 GCA_023653785.1 Ophioderma brevispina
TTATAAACCTGAAAGATTTCAACCACAAACTCCTCTGCAAGCTGCACCTAGCGATAAATCAGAACTTAATTTCACAGCTCATGCATTGGATGGATGTGCAAGACTGATGGTCGAATTCACTGTACTAGGAGGCTGGATAGTACAAAAAAAGGGGAATTGGTTCCCATGATGAACACAAGTCTTGCACCAGAGTTGCAACTGGAATGATCCGATGGAATTTGTTCTCAGATGCATCACAATGAAATGCACCTGCATGCATGAAGAATGGAATGCCCCACAGCTTGTGGATATTCATGTGAAAACATGGACTCAAGAACCAGTCCCCCTCAAGTGATTATGATATGCCTGTTGATCTCGGGCTGTTGCAACCAAGTGTCTCCGCCACATTTTGGTGATGATGTTAATAATGTGAAACTGTACTTTCTGTTACTTCAGGAGTTACACAATTATAACAAGTTTGGTAACCAACCTATAATGTGAACTGGGATAGATTTATAACTGAATAAATTCACATGGCTACAATTTCGGACAAATAGCCCACTAACAATATCATTTTTATTCTAATATATTTGTACTGCCAACTTATAGAAAATGACAACTTTGTCATTGTAAATCGTTCTTGGTGCTATATAGAGGATTTACCCATTTCATTTTTTTCAAATGTGGACAGTGGCCATTTGGAAGACGTCAGAGATGCGCTCAAACCTTTAAAACAACCATCTGAATGCATTTCTTATGCCCCAAATAATGCAATAACCCTTATTTGCCATTTTTTTTTGCCATCTGTAATCCCCCCGAAAAAATGATAAAGAATTAATACTTTTTTTCAACTTAACAATGGTAGATGGCAGCCATATTGGATTTATTGGGCCAAGATGATCTGAACTTCATAACCCATTTAAATTGGATTGTTATCTAGATCGTAGGAATCATATCTGTTTTTTTGTCATTTTGGCCCATCCCGAGTACCAAGATCAATGATTTGTTTCCGTTCAACATGGCGGATAGCGGCCATATTGTATTTTGAGTTAAAGGAAAATGTCCAAGATTTTTTGTCAAGCTCAGTTTGACTTACATTCAAAAAAAATAAATATATGTACATACATCCCAAATTCCCGAAAAAAATCATACAAGTTGCTGTAGAATAACAAAATAGAGGCATTTTAATTTTTGCTTTTTTGACATACGAAGAAAACGGGCGGATTTTTCGGCCACGGCTTCATTGATCAAAAAGCGCCCAACTCGTGACGTCATAAGTGATTGACCAACACATCGTGTGACTCGAACTTGTTATTGCTGACACTGTAATATTGTGGATCTCTAATGAAAGTAATAATAAACATTAGAAAAAAAAGTTACAGAATGACAGATTTTGTTTCATGTCGTTGTGTTTAATTATATTGAGTCGGCAACCACTGCGATATGATGGTAACAAACGACGGTAAATTATGGATGGTCATCACTTTGACGTCACCATTTGCCTGCGATGTGGATTGTCGGAATCGTTTTACAGAGTAGCTATTGGGCGGGAAATTAAAAGGGCAAAATACTCAACAAATGGGACAATTTCTAAATATTGCTTTATATGTAGTCTACGTTACTTAAGCTTCCATCCATAAAAAATTTTCAAATATTAAGAAATCTAAATATTTCCTTTAAGATGTTATCTAAACTTCATTAAAACCTTTTTTAATGGGATTGTTATGCGAGAATTAGTAAGAAAGACACCTTGTTGACATTTAGCTCATTTATTGCCAGAGATATGAGCGATTTATGTTTTCACACATGGCGGATGGCGGCCTTTTGTGTTATGTCATAGGTTCAACACTTCTGGGACTCGATTATGCAACTTTGATATATTGTTAGCTGACCTTAGATTACCAGAAAAAATCAAAGAACACCTTCTGTTGCAATTTGTTTGGGGTCCAGTGTGGGGAAATGTCATATTTTGATCCTAATATAGTGCCGTGTTGTTAATCATATCAATCATTTAAACGTTCAGTTTAAATAAGATGTATTCATATAAAAAAAGAAAACTGCTGACAATTTTAAATGTTGACTTCTTTGTCTGACAAAGGTTGCCATCGTGAACCCTTCGTGGATAGACGCCAAAATTGAGGAAAACCTGATAGTAAGATGGCGTACTTTAACGATTGCTTAAACGGCTGGAGGCTGCTGGGGCTGATGTTCTTGGCTTCAACTGTGTACGAGGACAGAAAACTCTGCCATTAATTGAAAGAAATTAAAAGACTGTTAAAGTAAATACTGCCCAACAAAAATTTTATGCCCATGATAAGGCTACCTACAAACAAACATGTTCTAAATTCTCCAAAGATTTGTCCAGATGAACGAGCAGTACACAATTTTCTCCCCCCTTCTTCGAAGGTAAATAAATCGTGTCACCAATATAGAAAGCTTTTTTCGAGATGCCTTTACCAAATATGAGTTTGATACCACATCATTCAAGCATATCCTTCAATAATAAAACAGTTTTACATTTTGACACTTGCCTACACCCTAAGTGTAACGTTTATTGTTGATAACTGTAACTATATACAAAAAAAACAAAAAATGATATAATTCGGCAAATTTTAAATTGAATGATGAAAACTGTATTTAGAAAAGTACATATTTGGAAGCTGATATGAATATATCATATTGTATGCATCTCAGTTGGAAGCTTTTGCGCTTTGCGTGAAAGAGAAGACGTCTACCAACCACCATCCGCCATCGTAACGACCCTACTTTAATTATATTCAAGGGATTTGTGTATGTACGTTCTTAACATACTTCTATGAACTTCACTTAAATCGTTGTCTTTGCAAGTACATGGTGACTATTATTTGTTGACTTCAATTTGGTTACTTTATTTCTAGGTACCTTTGGCTGCTGTACCTGTACCGTATCGGGGACAAAGACGAACAACCCACATTCCAGTCTCTGAACAGATCCCAAAACTGGTAATACTAATCACATGACCATACAACAACACGCACACTTTCACACTGAGTGGATGATTCCGACTAGTAATGGGCACGTCTGGGCACGCTCCACGTATCAAATCATGGCAAGATTTCCCGCGCATGGTCGAGTTTCAGGCGCTGTGTATCGAGTTTTCCCCCCCATATGTCGAGTGTGCAGCGTTATGGTCGAGTTTAACAACCAGCGCTATCTGTCCAGTTTGTTGCCCTCTATACATCGAAGTTGTGCTCCTATATGGTGAGTGTTGACATACATCATGTCCATTTTCCGCGCCCGTATAACATCAATGGCGAGTTTTTTTCCCGCGCATGTCCGATTTTTCACGCGCTGTGTATCGAGTTTACCCCGCCATAATGTCCGAGTGTTCAGCGTTTTTGTCTATTTTAAAAGCGCTATATGTCAGTTTGGCCCTCTATACATCGAGTTTTGCTCTCTATTATCGTGAGTTTCAAAATCATGTCCAGTTTCAAAATCTCGACATGATTTTTTCTCACCATGAGGAAAACTCGACATGATTTTTTTTTGGTGTATTGTAAAAAAACTCATGTCGCGAGTTTTGCTCTGTTGATAACAAATCATGTCGAGTTTTGCTCCTGTTTGAGAAAAAAATCATGTCGAGTTTGCTCATGTTGAGAAAAAAATCATGTCGAGTTTGCTATGTGAGAAAAAAATCATTGTCCAGTTTGCCCACACTGTTGAAAAAATCATGTCAGTTTTTTAAAATCGGCATGATTTATTCTGGACATGATTTATGAAACTCGGCACAGTTCAAACCTGGAGCAGGACAGCCGCTGGTAAAACTCGACATTTAGCGCGGGTAACTCGATGGTATACAGCGCATGAACTCGCAAGGCGCGCTCCACGTATCAAATCATGCGCTGAGTTTTCCCGCGGCATGTCGAGTTTCACGCGCGGTGTATCGAGTTTTCCTCGCCATATGTCGAGTGTGCGGCGTTATATGTCGATTTTTTTGAATTACAGCGCTATCTGTCCAGTTTGACCATCTATACATCGAGTTTTGCTCTCTATATGGTGAGGGGTAAACTCGATATACAGCGCATGAAACTCGCCAATGGCACGCGCCACGTATCAAATCATGGCGAGTTTTCCGCGCATGTCGAGTTTTCCCGCGCTGTGGTAATTCGAGTTTTCCTCGCCAATTGTCGAGTGTGCAGCGTTTATATGGGTCAATTTACACAACACCAACAGCGCTATCTGTCCAGTTGCCCTCTAGACATCGAGTTTTTTGCTCTCTATATGGTGAGGGGTACACTCGATATACAGCGCATGAAACTCGCCCTGATTTGATACGTGATCGTGCCAATAAAATGATCGCCGCGCCGTTTTTAGAATTTCAACCACTGATTCTCTACCCCCTGATTATGCGATCGCCGCCTCGAACGTGAGGAAACCGGAAATTGCACAGGCCTTGCTCTACCCAGAACCCGAATAGGTGCATGCGTACAAAGGAATATGGAAACTACGGAAAAGGGACAGAATTAGATGATTAATTGCGCGTATGTAAAGGTTTGTCAATTATTGCTTGAGTTTCAAGTATGGGCGGATATCTTAGAACCCAAATAGATTCAAATGTTAAAAAAAGCCTTTAAAAATGACATATGTAGGTTTTCAGCTAGACACAATACCCGGACACAATAATTACTGCTTTGACTACTAGGATCACAGCTATATTTATTATATTTTTTATTATCCTCCTTCAATATTGTTTCCACGTTACTACCCCGCAATTGACTTGTACGCTCCCAAGTGATGGATGGGGGCTCAACGGGGGGGGGGGGGGAGAGAGAATAGCAACCTGAATAGTATGGAACGGAATACCACGACAACATGATTGTAGTACCAGGGATAGCTATCATACTACTCTTTCATTGACATACCAACTAGATGAGTACCAACATGCCCAGCATTAGGGCTACTTCAAAGTGAGGAATATTAGCAAAGGGCGGAAATTCAAGTTTACCAAAAACATGAAACAGTTTAGGAGTATGTATATTTCCATGTGGTTTGGGCTTTACATGATCGGAACTGACTATTTTTTACACAGAGCGGTTAGTGATGTTCTTGGCCAGGGGTAGTAAAAATTGAAAAATAATCAATTTCAACCCTATATATTCAAACTATGGAGTTAAATAAATATATTCTAAAAAATTAAAAAAACAATATTATATAATATTGGTACTTCTTTTGATACAATGGAAGAGAAAACGCAAAGCTATTCCTGTGATGTCCAAATGTGAGGAATTGGATGTGGAAAAAGGAAAAATCACAGGGGGTGGTACCCCCCCAACCGATGAGGAAACTGTGTTACAAAAAATGGCTCAGAAAAAGAGAGTTAAGAATTTTTTCTTTCTGGAGTTGACCGCGGATCTCTTTTTACAAAGATTTTGGGGGCCATGCACTTTCTATTTATAAAATATTACTTACGATATTTTGGAATAAAATTCCTGGGGTGGGGTTCTTGAATTTTAGTCAGGGATCAATGCTTGTTCCAAAAAGAGCGGGGCTATATCTGAAATGCGGACACCTATAGGGATATAAAATTACCATAATGAAGTTATAGGGGTATCAAATTCAGTTGTTATGATGTGGACGTTCAAGATCAAAATAGGAAATTGTACATAAAATATCACAAAATAAATCCCGAGTGTGAATTTTTCTTCAGTATAGCAAAAGGTTATTTTATTGATATTGGACTATTTTAAAAGTATAATAGTAACATAGTACAGGACCCGCAAGGAGTATAATCTTACTGCAAATTGGTCCCCTTATTTAAAAAAAAACCTGAAACTAGTGTAAAAAAAATTTTCCCAAATTTCAAAACCTGGCTCCGTCAGACTCCAAGGGGTTTTTTTTTATTTTTGGGGTTTATTTTTATTGTTTTCATTGAAAATTGGCTTGTTAGCTTTTAGGGGTCAATTTCAGAAACCCTGGAAGAGCATGGGTATACCCCAACAAAACCACGCTGCCCCCCCCCCCGAAATTCGGATAAAATCTCGCTTCGAAGAAAAAGAAAGCACACACGCACGTCTATGGGGTCAGTATACTCATGAAGTAAAAATACTTAATTTATAGGGGAATAGCAAGTATTACCGCTCCATACTAGTATTCTGGACCTGGAGGTATTCTAGCATTTTAGCGCACAGCACTATAGTCTAGTACAGTAGTGAATACAGTTTATGTACAGTGTATAGGCTACGACGTGTACCCAATAGTATCATCACTAAATCGGTCGCAAAATTGCCTAGAATACATTCGTTTACTTCTACTTACAGTAATTTCAGGCAAAACGGGCCAACATACCCCATACAAATTGCAACCGCTTGATATTTTTTCAGATATTGATAAGGAAATGTGATATGTTATAAGGCATACATGTGATACTCATCCCATAGCAACCCGTGCAAACGATTGAATGTTTTGGGTAGAGCAAAAGGCACGCTGTGCAACTTGCCGGTTTTTTCACCGGCTCGCTATTCATTCGCGTGGAGATTGCCTAATGCTATCAGGTGTAGGATCAGTGATTTCAAATCAGTCACCCCGAATTCCTGAACAATACTTTGTAATTCTAACGCATATCTCCGTTGTAACACCTGTAACGCATGGGATATCCACCATTTTGAATTTCATCGTTCAAGTTCCGCAGTTGGTTAATTTCAGAACAGAAACCTTACAAGGTGAAAAGCTTTGTCACTTGACAGCTGGAAATATACATCAGTATTAAAAAAAATACCAACGATTCCTTGTAAGCTTGTAAATCTTGTTTTTAGAAAGTTTTTGCATTATTACTAAAGTGTCATTGCGCATGCGAGTCTGCATAATTCTTTAAAAAAGGCATCGATCGCAGATTCATCTTAATTTCCTCAGAATGAAAAGCTCTGTTGTTGATAACTTTAACAAGCGCAACTATCCGTGTATGATCTTGATAAATCCGTTGATCACATACAAATATAGGTTCTCTGGAAACTCAAATTAAGCTCAATGTAAAATATTTTTTTTTTCTTTTAATTATTTTGATATTTTATAAAACATTTACAAAAACTTAGTTTTCACTTGTTAATCAAAAAACATTTGATCCATAAACAAATATTTTCGATCCAAAAGCCACGGTTTTTTTTTACATTTTTTTTAAAATTCGAGAATGTTTTTAAATTGGTTTTACCAATTGTTGAATGGCCATTCTTTAAACAACTTCACTGTTTTTTAAACAACATTTTTGGACATTCCTCTTCGAATGAATAATTAGTTTACAATCGAAAAACCCCTGTTGATCATTTGGTCATTTGCCTGCCGAGAAAATTGTTTTGCTTGCTTTTAATTTAAAAAAACAGGTCTTTTAATTGATAAATAAAAAGTTTTTCATTAAAATAAAGACTTCTTTGTGGTTTGGAAACTTGCATTTCCAATCAAAAGACTTGTTTTATTTTTCGGCAATTTTTTTCCTGAGTTATTCGACATAAAAGCGTGCCATGTGCGTTTAGATTTGAAAATAACCTCTCTATATTCCATTTCTCTACCTCCGTAAAGTGATGGCATAACCTTGACGCAGCTTTATATTTAGGCACGCGTCGGGGCACGCGTCAAGATATGCCGTCTTTGCGCGCATGTAAAAACGATGTCGCTTTAAAAAAGCGCGACCGGATTACTGCTGCGACCATCAAATCCGGCGCTGTCGTCACTTTACGGAGGTAGGGAAATGGAATATAGTTGGAAAATTCTCAAATCCCTTGCAAACCTGATTTAGAATCTGATTTCTTTTCATTCACAGGTAAGACGCTGTTCTATGCGGATTTGGATTGTGCGCACTCTTCTCGCTCAGATATTTACGACTTTGGTTTGCGTTGTAAGGAACTTGGCATTCAATACGTAGGTCTGTGTTGTGGGAATTCTGCACATTACACTCGCGCCCTCTGTGAAGCCCTTGGTAGGAAACCACCTGCAAGCAGATTTTCAGTAGATATGAGTGACCATTATGTGTATGGAAAAAGTGAAAACTCTGCAAAAGTTACATCAAAGAAGGAGACATTCATGAATATATTGCTGGAAATTAAAACCAACTAACACATAGCCCAAACTATAAATCGAAGGGTCATTTCTAAAGAGTGCTTTGTGTTCTATTGACAAATCTTTTAAAAATAAGTTCACACTGATTTTTGGTAACTTTAATACTAACAAACAATAAGTTGTTTTCTTGGTGTTGCAAATTTGTGGCGATTACCTCAAAATAGTAGTCTTAATATTATAAACAATTTCTTACTCATCAACACGTTGTCATAAGGTGATTGGTGTCCTCTTAAGTTAATTTGACTGTGTAATGCTATCAGGTGATTGGTGTAAGAGACGTTCATATTAGGATTCTGATCCAAAAAGGCATTTTAGCATATTTCTGAATTTGTATTGCGATTGTGTAACAATTCTATTAATTCACACAAGATGCATCCAAGACACCAAGGATACACCCAGATACCTGAGCTTTCGACATGCACTACACCACAGCCAGAATGTGTGTAAATTCAACATCATGAAATCCTGCGGAGCTGTGTATGGACATTTTGTATAATATATGAAGACAATTGTATAACAATTACTTATAGACTAAAAATGAAGAAAAAAGGCCCTTGGGTTGAAAAGCAGTAAATCTAGGGAAATTATTGCATTTCACTTAAAATTCAATATGGCAACTCTGAAAGAAATGGGGCCTAACCTTGTATTTAGTTTACTCAAAATAAGAGTGGTACCGATATGAAAGTCACATTCCCAACTCAAGTAGGTGTTATTCGACGGGGGTTAGTTCTGTCTAGGGTTATAATTTCGCATTTATTTGGGAGTATATAATTAGAGTATATAAATTGCAATCACAATTCGCGGTTAACTCAACTTGACCAACAAAAAAATCAAATTAGACAGTATGAAGTACCCAGGACAATGTCCTGTACGGGATACTTGTGACTAATCTGAACCAGACTAAGATTTCAAAGGGACATGAGGAGATTTTCTGTTATAAATTTCTCTAAAATTTGCACTTGATTGGTCGTTGAGCACCTACTGATAACGTTTCGAAAGTTTCTTGCACATACAAGTAGAAAAGAAAACCAAACAAAAACGTGACCACTGTCCTCATCATCCCTATAGACCGTATTCAATATGACGTGAACCACCAGACATGTTGGTGGACAAGATGCACACATTCCAGGACTACAATACATTCACCTGTCAATCGATCCATGTTTAGCGATTGCAGGGATCATTGACAGGTGAATGTATTGTAGTACTTGAATGCGTCTATCTTGTCCACCAACATGGCTGGCTATTGAATACGATCTATAGAGAAGCATACTTGGAATATATGATTAGAACCATTGGAGTCCCGTTTTTACGGATTGCATAAACCATGTGAACAGCTGGATTCATATTCGATGCCCAAGCGTGTCCAAATAATTAGGTGATCATCGGGCATTTTGACCTGAAAAAAGTAGAAAGCTGATTTTTGTACCAGATCAGCAAAATGTTGAGAAAAATATATCTAAAATTCGCTAAAATTATCTTTGGGGATTTGTTTTTATAAGCGTGTTTGAAAGGAGGACGTTATTCTGGGTTCAATAGTTGAAAATGATCCGATTGAGATTAAACCATCTTTATTATACAAATATAAATTATATCATGGTCATATTGAAGTGGGCTTATTTGCCTCATTGTTAAGGAACCGAGCCGATCATTATTTATGTTGGGGAATAAGGAGTTTTATTTTCTTTTTACAAGTTCCCGTTGATCTTGTGTAAAACGTTCCCCATTTTTGTCTTTCTGCAAACAAAATCAATTATTTTTTTATTCAGCAAAAGCAAACATTACAAAAATGTAAATATATATATGTACAAAGTAGAACAGATTCATTGTGGAAAAGAAAACAGGAAGAGTTCCGGGGGGTGGCAGTTTGTGGCATTTCTGGAACAAGGATGCTGACATTACTGCCAGCATTTACCAAACTTGAAAAGCATGTTGTCATCAGCTCACAGACCATTGCTAATCCCGGCTAATCCATCTTTCACTTACCAGTTCAATATCTTACTACAAGCCTAAAGTACAATGCCTGAATCCCGGTCTGAATGCTTTTGAATTGTGTCGAAAAACATGCTTGATACACTAAATTAAATAAATGCTAAATTCTGTCAGGGATGTGAACACCTTGCTTTTCTGTTCCAGAAATTGCCACAAACTGCCACCTCCATCCGGAACTCTTCCTGTTTTTACTGTTTTTACAGAATGTAAGCATCCAAATTGTTTTCAAACTCGTGGAAGTGATTTCAGTAAGGGTCGTTTTCATTATGTCAATTTTTTACGCCATTATGCCCCTTTAATAGACTTACAACATACAATGATGAGCATTATGAAATCCTAAGGAGGTGGCTACCACTCCCTCCCCCTCTGAATTTCAGTATTGACTTAACGAATATTTTAATATGGGTGTATAGTTACATATACATAAAATAAACATTTATATGGCGCTTTAACACAGCGTCATATGTCCCCTATTAAATTACATCAGAAAATATACGAAGTCTCTGATCTGTGATGTCGTAAGTAATAAACGTCATGAAACAAAATAGCAAAAGATCTCGAAAATAGGGGAAAGCAAGGTTTTTCGAATTTTTCCAAACAATGGGCACCAATGTTAACCTAAATATGTCCCCTGTTAAAATAAATACGAAAAAGTCAAAACATTAATAATATACAAAGAGTGAATGCCTAAGAATATGATATTAAAATAACATGAGTCAAATTTTGACTTTTGCATTTCACTCGGCTTCGCCTCGTGCAATGGAACAGTCAAAATTTTAATAATACATTTTTACTATCGCATGAATATAGGCGGTAAAGATTTGTTTTATATCACAACGAATATGACATGACTCAAGTTATCTCATTCAAGATATAGTATTTGCTTATGAGATGAAAATCAGCTGGAAAACATCATTTTAACAGATTTACTGTACGAAAGAACGGAATTGAGTGGTTACCACCCCTACTACCTGGCTTTGACAGGATACCCAACTCTGCTGGGCAGGCAGTTCCATTTTTTACCGCTAAAATGGTCATAACGGATGGACGTACAAATTACATAGAAGGTTTAGGTGCGATCGTTTACTGTTTTTACGCAAGCTATTAAATAACGTTTTATCATATTTGCACGTTTTACCAGATTTACTGCAACGTGTCCCTATTATATATAGAACAGGAGCAGAATATCATAGTGGTCCTTATTTGCAGTAAATCTGGTAAAACGTCATCATAATGATGATGACGTTTTACCAGATTTACTGCAACGTGTCCCTATTATATATAGAACAGGAGCAGAATATCATAGGGGGTCCTTATTTAAGGAGTTCGATCATGTCCCACTACATCTAAGCTACTGACACCTTGATAGTTAGTATGGACCCTCTATATCAATGCAAAGTAGTAAGTGGTCTCAAATTGTGGTGTCACTTTTCTTTTTCAATAGGGGCCAATTTAAGGTTACACAGGGGTCAAACTTTTAAACTAATCCAAACATGTTGAAACACTTTTCATATTGTCCGTCCAATCATAAGGAATCCAAAAAATGTATAGTTTGTACCACTTACGACTATTGGTTTTGGAGTCATAGGGAAAAAAATACTAAAACGGTAAAAATTTGTTAACAATGAAAGTTACTCTGATTATATTTTAAATACTTGCAAGTTATTGCCTGAGGAAAGAGGACTCCCAAAAATGTTTTGGTTATGTTAAATGTTTTTTACTTTGCCGAGAAAAAGGTCAAAGAAGGCCAATGCCAATTGGATTATGTTGCCCCATGACCTATTTTGCCACAAAACATGATAACTATACATTGCGGATGCTATAAACTATTCCTTATTTTTACACATTAAGCTAGATGAACAATTTGTTCCATTTTTTACCCAAATTGGAGCAACTTCTGATTGTGACCCCTATACAAATGAAAAATTGACATTTTTTACAATTTTAGCCATTTTACCCAATTACTCTAAAACCAATGCATGTCATAGATAGTACAAACTATACATTTTTGGAATCCTTATGACTAGGCGGACAATATGGCATGCACGTCAACACGATTGGAGTATTTTAAAAGGTTGACCTCTGTGTAAACTTAAATTGGCCCCTATTGAAAAAGTGACACCACAATTTGAGACCACTTACTACCTTGCATTGATATAGAGCCCTATAATCAATGGACCCTCTTGATGTAAGGGTCCATACTAACTACCAAATATGTCACAGCTTAGATGTAGTGGACATGAACGATGATGTTTGAACCAGGTCCGTGCTCCCGCTCTAATAGCGGAATGAGAGGTTTTACGCCTTGGTATTATTCTTGAAACCACCACCACACAAAGCTCTCAGAACAACTTAGGGGGAACGTGCGTTTGCTTTTCGGGTTCGCTGTTGCCGCTCCAAAACTATGGAATCGTCTGCCTGCTCCAAAGCTCTCCAATGTGTGTAATTGAGTATCTCACCTGTTTCGAATCAACACTTCTTCAACTTTGGTGAAGATTATTTAATTCATGTTTTTATAGCGGATCTGAGAATTATTATTTGCTTTTTTTATATTATGGAATCTAAACAGGGGGGGCCGGCCAAGATAGCGTCGTTTTTGCCGTTCCCATAGGTTTAGCACGTAATCACGAAAACTTGACAAATATTCTAAAGTCGAAAATATGTTTATCATCAATATTTTTCCACTCAAAATCCGTTGGAGTTGAAGAATCAACTCCAGTATAAGTATTTTTTTTGTATGAATAACGGTACAAACGGGATCCATTTTGAACGAGGCTTGTTTGACCTCATGTTCAATCACATTGTCACCGCTATTTATAGCTGCGGACCATGTACCATACTGTTAAAAAAGTTTCCGTAAATTTACGGAAATTTCTGGCAGCAGTATTCCAGTCATTTTTAGGGTAAATTTACAGAAATTTCTGTCAATTAACGGAAATTTGACAGTAATTTTACAGAAATTTGTCTCATATTATGGAAAAAATGTGTATTTTAACAGAATTTTTCCGTAATTTGAAATTACGGAACCAAAAAAAAAAATTCCGGAAATATTGCTGCCAGAAATTTTTGAAATATTTCCGTAAATTAACATTTTTTTATGTTTTTTGTTTTTTATTTTTATTGTTTTTGTAAAACAGATTTTTCGTAATTTACGGAAAATCTGTTTTCTTAATTTACGGAAATTTTTAACAGTGGCAGGCCCGGTACCATTTAGCCTATGCACCACCGTGGAATATGATTTGTTGACCTGCATGTAGCAATCCTCTCATGTCCGGTCTTTAAAAACAATTTGATGATAGTTTTGCAGCACAATTATGCGCCACCGACTAAAGCAAGGCAATTTAGATCTGTCGCGGCCGGTCTATTTCTATGGTCGCGGCTCCGTACGGGAATCCCCATGCCCCACTCGCCACTCACTGATCTATTTATAAACGCGTACAGTGACTTCAAATTCCGGTCACTGTTCAGGCTCGTCCAATGACTCGTTCGGCAGTTTTGCGCTATGAATGAAGCTTGGCCGCCACCGCCTGGAATCTAAACATCGTTTTTTCGATCAACACGCGTTGGCTTTCTAAGTTCTCGTCTTAATATTTCCCAAAACAAGCTTTGTCCGAGGTTGTCATTTGGCCATTTGAAGTAATCCCTCTGACACAACATTTGGCGCATAAGCATCGTCATCTTCTCATCTGGGATCTCCTCCAGTAGAACTAGAGCCAAAACGTCACGGCCCTCCTGAAAAAGTCGCTGTTGGGCCATCTGCATTTCAAAATAACACCATTCGCTTTCCATGAAACTAGGCGATAGAATGAGAAGAGTCCTTCGACTTCGTTGTATGCCATCAACAATACAATCCAAAATGCAATCGCCAACAGGAAAATCTCTGGCACCAATGAATAATTTAAAGGATTCGTCACCTCTTCCATCTTGGGAAGCAATTGCCTTAACACCCATTCCTCGTCATTCTCATTGTAAGATACAAATACATCATATTCTTCGAAGTCAATCAAGGCGTCGTTATCAATGTATCCTTCGCGTCGCTGAAAGAGTAGAAAGAATTTGTATCGCATGTGCCAGCGATATTTCAGCACAAATATCCCCAGGATACTTATCAACAAAATTAAAGCGACACTGATACTTAGGTATATGATCCACTTCGATTTGCAGTTCAGTTCGACGTCTGTTAGTTCCACACCCAGATACAACTCAGGGGAGGCACAATCGTAAGCATTTTTGTTCATATATTAAAAACACTTCTTTATTAGTCGCTATCCATTTTTGAAAGTGTTCTATTTCACAAGAACATCGGAGTGGATTCCCGCTGAGATCAAGTTCTGGTAATGGCTCTAGTATAGAAGATTTTGACTTTGCGGGAACAATGTATTGTGGTATCTCGGTGATTTTATTGAAAGCAGCATAGAGAATATGCATAGATGAAAGGTGGTTTAGTGATGTTAATCCAACTATTTGGTTGTTAGATAAGTCCAGCTTCTGAAGGTACAAAAGTGAAGAAAATACATGGGTGTCTATTGTGCTAATTTCATTTTCACTCAAGTCTAAATCCTTGATAAGAGGAGAGATAGCAAACGTGTTATCCTTTAAATAATTTAGACGGTTATTGCTCAAGCTTAACACGACCAATCTGGGAAAAGCAAGCGATAACCATCCATTGCCAGTTGGGATATCATAAAAATCGGTATCTGAATCCATATGGTTATTTTCAAGATCTAACACCTTGATATTTCTACAACCTTGTAGAAGGCCCAACGAAACGGGTACTGCAAATTCCGAAAGACTAAGGTTTTCCAAATCAGGCGCCCAATCAGAAAGCCGTTTTCCTCCAAGAAAACGCTCTAAATCAATATTATGCACACTCAGAGCCTTCAGTGAAGGTGCTTCAAAATCCCAATGAGTTGAGTAGTCATAAGACGAGTAAGGACCAGCGAACAATTTTTCAAGATTCCATAGTCCTGTCCAGTTTGTATGCTCGGAAACGTCAGATCCGGCAATATCTAGCACTTTTAATGAAGGATACGCTTCAAAAGAGCATTGGGGAATTGCCTCAGTAATTTTAGTACCACGGAGTTGCAACTCTTAACTTAATCTACAGAACTAAAGGGTTTGGAGAAATTAGTAGGCGTTATGATTAACAATTGGGTTGTATTGCATGTGTAGCACTTGAAGAAATTGTCAAAACGCTCAGAGCTTCACTCGTAAAGTGAAAAAATGTTAAAAACTGAGGTCTATTTCATTTAGATGACCGGAGTCCTGCAACTGCTCGCGAGGATAGAGTTTGCAGTCATTTCCACTTAAGTCACGCTTGTGTATTTGAGAAACACATGAAAACGCACCTCCTGAACATCACGCCAACCGTACGCACATAAACTAAGTGACCGCGAAAGGGAAACCTCCCCAATTGCAGAAGTTGTATTTGTAAAATAGCACCACATGATCGTATACGTAGATGGCGAAAATAATACCGGCCCCCTAACGAACAATGTCGTAAGAATTGATTTGTAAGGACTCAGAACAAGAGCATCAAAACCAGAACCTTTGTACTGGGATGAACTTTATCGAGGAAAGTTTTGACAGAGGCGTTGAACACTTCAGAACCAAGTGTTTTCTCTCTCAAGCAACAGCTCCAGCTCTGTTACGCCAGTTAGTTATTGGAATGCATCGCTCGGTAGATCTAAAATTCCTTTAGAGTTCCTGTTGTCAAGGGATAGTTTTTTGAAGGCGGGAAAGAGAAATCATTGAGTGGGCTGACCTGAAAACCTCTATTTCATTACTTGAAAGTCAAGTGTTCAGTGAGTTGAGAAGGGAAACAATAAAGGTGACAAGCAGGGATATTGTGGCACCGATTTAACCAAATTGGCGAATAGTCCAATACTCAGCTTTAGCAAACCATAAAATAAATTAGCGGGAGAATTTCACAAGTTATTGAAACCCTAAAACTGACAGAAGTTGAAGATTGCACAGAGAACCCTGAAACCCCGTGTCGGTCACTTCACGAATATTCGAATCTCGTATATGCAGGTATAAAAGCTCCGGGTGACTACTAAATGATGGCTCTTCCAGAGTGTGAAAATTATTGTAAGAAAGGTCAATTGATAATGACGCCAGTTTCTCTTATCCTGGGATGCTTCCTGCTTCCTAGATGTCTATTTGGCACAATCAAACACGCCATGTTGTACATCTTAAGCAAGGAAAAATGGGCCTTGGACAGGGATACTGCTATCGATGACATCGTGTGTCCATGTCCATACGGCACTGAGATAATGCTATTTGAGTAACATGGCGTGTTGAATGATCCATTGTGACAAAGCTTAACGATTTGTGAGAACGTTATCATTGTCCATTATTAACAACACTAAAACTTTTGCGAACTCATGACAAACCGACCTATAATTTACTTACAAGTTTGTTTTGAAGATACAATTTTACTTACTTCAGTCCACTTGTGTGGTTATTTTGTGTGATTACGAATCTATTACACACTCCTTTTACAAAAACACAACCCGATCTGACAGTGCATCGAAACCGAGTAAACTGATCTTAGATAGAGGTAGATAGACTAAAGGTTGACTCATAGCAAAATGTTTCACTTTGAAGTACGCGGTACCAACATACTAGTACTGGACATTGCATATTTCCGTACATTTTACATCTTGACAGAAAATTGCTGGACTTGACTGTCCATGGAGGACATAGTCAAATCTATTGAACCCGAGGTGATGCTCGAGCAGTATAAAACATTTTCCCGAAAGCTGAGCTGAGGGAAAAAGTATTTGTTTTATATACCTATAGCTAAGGTATATCCTTTCTGCTGCAGTAACGAAAACTACAGCTAGGAGAACTATACCATCCAAAGAGATACTATCTACCAATTCCAAAAATACTATACCGGGGGCAGAAAGTGTTACTATAACCGGGCAGAAATGGACTGTACCGGGGAAAAAGGTACTATACGCGTTTTATGCGACAATAGTGAAACTATACCATGTGTCATGGACTTTCATTTAATTAACCAATCAGATGACAATGATCTACAAACACTGCACGGCCATAAGTATTTGCAACCTGCAGAAAAAGCAATTTATATTCAACAAATTGATTTAAAATTGTATCAGGATCTTGGTTACACATTACGTAATTAATTACCAAGTGGGGTTTTTAAACAATGATGTTTCCCAGAATCAAGTGGTGCGACAAACGTTTAATTTGATTTTCCTTTATCCCCTTAATATGGCGGGATTGAAGAGCTGGCTAATGATAACTTGCCGATTGTTCTCAAGAAAGAATCCAGGCGAGGAACTCAAGGCCGCCGAATAGTCGCTAAATGACCTTTACGTAGTTTGTCACGGTCTACTCTAAATGTTTAGGGCGAAAATTAATGTGGTTGTGATGGACCGGAATGATATAATGTCAATGAAATATTGAGAGCAAGCACTTGTACCACCTTGACCTCTGAGAAATTTATTGCAAAAGAGCCACGTGATACCCGAAAACAGCTTTAATGGCAGCCGTTTGACATTGTGCTGTTTTATTCGATGGTACCATGTCCTTCTAATGTGTTGTTTTTTGTATCTCCCCTCGGGGGGCTATGGGAAACAAGTGTAATTTCATAATTATCTTATTCAAATCATATAATCGTCTGTTCCCCAAATAAAACTGGCACATTTTCTTGAAAGAAATAAATGTCACTTCAATTTTCATTCCCCAATTCAGTGACTAGTGGATACGCATAGACTTTCAGCAAACAGTGGAGTTAAAGATATTCATCCACAACCGGCCCGGTATGCGGTGTAGAAAAACACTTCAAATTACCTTTCATCTGGGAGTGCAGGCCATTGTTACATTTGTCGCGCAGCTGAAGAGATATCGCTGTTACGCCGTCCAATTTAGACTGCATACTTTTCAGGACAAAATACTTACCTCATTCACAGATAAATAACTAGTGAGCTTCTATAGTGCTTGTTCACTTAACTTTGGCCATCTTTTTCATCATTATTAGAAAAGGAGAACTGAACAAACATCATGATAGAATGTTGCGTGGGCAAGCTTTTGACCTAACAACTTTGTGCAGAACCAAAATCCTTAACTGTATGGCTTAACTTCATTTTCTATTCAATAACCGCGTTTCAGAAGAAATTTAGTGTCCAACGACCTATATTATAATGTACACGTTAGTTTTGTGGAGAGGACGGGTATTTGTCACGCAACCCGAATCGTGGAAGGTGGTAACACCGGCTATCAACATGGCCCTACCTACCCGGCCCCTATCTTAGCTCATGGTTAGCTGAATTCTATACATATCCATTTGGTCTCTGATATTGGGAAAAGAAATTGAGGTGAACCCCCTTTTATATATTTTTTAAGAAAATGTGCCAGTTTTATGTGCGGTAACAGACGTTATGTTATCGTAATAATTTATTATGAATTTACACTGTTTGGTCCCGTAGCCCCCAGATGGTGCTACCAAATTTTGTTAACAGTTGGTTATTTGGTCCACGATCCCATGGTCTATTTGTCATGTTATGTGAACGCGTAATTTACACATGATTTACGTAACACTGAGTTATCATATAATTTGCATTTCAGGTGGTCCTCGGATTTACGAATATTTCAAAGACCACTATCTTCCATTACATCCCTTTCCGGTCCACACAACCACCATGATTTTCTCCCATAAAAAATTTAAGTAACCCTAATGAACCCGTACAATCCATTAAGTGGCTGTTTTGGAGCCATATCTTTTGTGTCTGTGTCCGCATTCCTTCTGGTCTGGAGTGCAATAGACAAATTATCGTTTGCTGTTCCTTTTATACGCCATCTTGTATGGAAAGTTGACAATCAAATCAAACGTTTTTTTTTTCACTTTCTGGATTGGGGGGGAATACATCTGTTTGACAAACACAACTTTGGAATTTTAATACGTATTGAGTGGTCAAAATCCATGGTCATAGTTTTTAAATCATTTGTGGATTAGAATTTCGTTTTCTGCATGTCGCAATACTTATGGCCAGTGTGGTATATGAGCCTTGGCTATTAATAACACTACAAATATCTGTCATTTGATTGGTAATACTACTAATAATCAATTTGACATAAAATATTGAGACTAGTTCCCCCCCAAAATTTAGCAGGAGGGAAACAGCAGGCGCGGATCTAGGGTTGGCGGCGGGGCGCGCGCCTCCCGTAATTCTGCAAATCTTGCAAAATCACCCATGTTGGACAGTTTAGCCTTTCAGCCCCGTGTAATTTTGACGTTTTTCAATCATGGATCCCCGCCCCTGAACAGTTCCCATAAAAAGCTAATATTTCCTTCCCCATCACAGGGAAAGAGAGTTCGTTGTTATGGGAACTTTTCCCTGCACTGGTATATTGCATCGCCCGTGCCTCATCCACGATACTTGATGGGGTGTATGTACAAGTGCCAGACTCTCATATCAAGTAGAGAACGCAATACACATAAATCGGAACAAGCACCTTTAAAATATATGAGGAAATAATATGAGGAAAAACATAAAAAACAAATCAACCTTTTGGCGATACTCTGTCACTACAAATTGGTATATCACTTTCAAACCCGTTTTCTCGGAAACATCTGTTTTTCGCACCATACGCTACTATGTGTATAAAACCACTAGCCACTTAAGATTGTACATTAAAATGACACCTTAGAAATTAGAATGACGGGCAATCTCTGTAGGTTTAAAGGTGGATGGTCTGATTTGTTTAGGTCTATCACTGAAACCAATCCAGCGGCGGTTCAGATTTGTCTAGAATTATATTCCAATTTCTTTTGAGATTTTGGGTGAGATGCTACACGGTTCACAAAAAATAAGCCCCCCCCCTAAAATTCAAGGACATTCGTTGCATAAATTTTAAAAAGTTTTGAATAGACCCTCTCAGAGTCTGTGGTATAAACGACTGGTAATGAAGACTACAATCTCTCTGAGTCAACCAAATCCGGCGTGCGAGTGGTATTTTGCTGCGCCGAAATACCGGGCTATGCCGAAACGCCCGGTCTTTCGGCAGATGACCTTGCCGTACGGCAGGGGTATCTGCCGAAACGCCCGGTGTTTCGGCAATTATTCGTGCCGAAAATGCGGGCTACGTCATTACCCTACCCGGCAGGGTTACTTGCCGAAACAATGGGTTATCCCAGTATAGTTCGGCACAGAGGGATCCTTATTACAGCGTGCGGTTGTTGGCTGTACGGACACAGGATGACACGAAATAGGTGTTCAGTTGACTCAGCTCGTACGACAGGCTAAGATTAGCTTTAAACTGATAATTTTAGGGCCCGTTCATTATTTACGAGGGGGCCGCAGAAATTGAAAGATGTGTTTGGAAAATTGCATAACCCCCAATGTCTATATATGTGTCAATAATATCCGGAAGATTGATTATTTTGACATTTTGTACTAACATACCTAGTATGGCGTCACAATGACGTCATAAACTCTACAAGTCGGCAGAATTGGCATTTTCCACAGAAAATAGGCGAAAATCCAATTTTGCGCTAAAAAAAAGTAGGAATACCAGATATTCACGCGGTTTTCAATATATTTATTCGCTAAAATGACTGGTAAGGATGAGAAAATGATTGCTCTGAAGCTTGTTAGGAAAGATTTTGGCATTTTAGCTCACCGGAGCAAAGCCCCCCCCCCCCCTCCGGTAATACCAAGTTAATTTCACCCTTTATTTCTGGTGGTGGTGTTGTTTATAGACCATAACGGGAATAAACAATTTTGGGAAATTTAGCATCGCATTAAAGCTAATAGCATTATAGCTTTAATGTGATACCAAATTTACCTATTCAGTTAGACTTAAATCTTTCAAAATCTGGATGCATATATGCCAAAAATTATTTTTTTAAATTTTTTTATTAAACATTTTGCTATCGTAATTAAAAATACACTGTGAACAATGCAATATTTCCACTAATTATCATAAATCATTATGAAATAAAATCACTGAAAAAATCACTGAAATCTGAAATGAACACTGAAAAGGAGTAACGCTGAAATTAACACTGGAATGATCACTGAAAGTGTGATCATTTCAGAGAGATTAGCAAGTTTCAGTGTGATTAGTGGAATGGCCTTGGACATTAATCACATTGAAATGATTTCAGTGATTGTTTCAGTGATTTCATTTCATAGTGAATATATGTATCACCGACCAACACTTTGATTAGTCACTCTGTTCCTTTTTAGAGTTATTGCATTAAAAAATTAACAGGGTGGATATAATATCGTAGAAAAGAAAATTTTTCACCATTGCTTTGTTCAATAATATTATACAGATGTATAATGAATATGCAACATTTCTCCTCATGTGTCAATAACATCCGCAAAATTGATTAAGAACTTTATTTATTTATTGAGTTTCGATATTTAAGGTATGTTCACTCTGTCCTCTATTTTCGTGCTGTGTGGTTGTTTACAGAACATAAAGAGGTTACATTGCTAACCGAATTTGGGCCAATTTGGCGTCATATTAAAGCTAATACTATATTATCTATACTCGAACCTAAAACATTTAATTCTTGAAGTTGTCACTGTGTCAAAAAGATGACATTTTTCCAATTTTTAAGTTTTGCCATCAATTTTTACAGTGTTGTTCATCCATATCTCCCTCAAATTATCACTCCAAACTTAATTACTGGTTCGTTTGTTTTTGAGTTAAAAAAAAGTTCATCCAATTTATTTGTTTTGCTCTTTATTTCATGTGGTTTATGACTATAAAGCATAAGGGTAAATTTAATATCATAGTAAAGAATATCAAATGATTAATTAATGATACCAAGAACATATTTTTGTTTATTTTTTTTTTTCAATGCACTAAGAGTCTCATAATTCATGTATTTGTATCTATGTATATGTTCCCCCATTTCTTTGTTTGCCTAAATGTGTTTTTCACTTGTTGTAGGTCATCTTTCATTCAGCCATAGGAATAGGACATGAACGATAGAATATCAGCTGTATACCATGTAATACACAAAAATATGCTTCTTTTAGTTTGCTTAAAAAACATCAACATATATTTTTGTTGAATTACAGATGCTCAAGCCTGTCCTTTTTGAGTTGCTAACAAAATATAATCCCCTATACGGATGGCCAATCTTCACTATGTCCACCATTTATGTAGGATGTATAATTCCAAAATTTTTCTCCAAGAACCAGCTGATTGCAAAACTTATGCTGTCTGTCATCTCCCAATTTCTGGTGTTTGGGTTTCCCATTCATCGGGGTTGATTTTCTTCCACGTCATGGCAAAATACCTTGCACTGCTCAATCTTTTGTCGCAGGAATGTTTGCCATGGAAATAAACAAGGTGTCTGAAGACTTAATGGTCAGTAACAGGATACGCATTTCCAGATTATCCACAAAATCGGGAATTCTCCTCAGATGAAATAAGAACAAAAATTTCACTCCCTCTTGGCCCTAGGGGGAAACATCTTTGGATGACAGAAAATATGTCATACCTGTCGTAGGGATTGGTAGATCCCATGCAATCATCTTTGAGCACTTCGATTTCAGCTGAAGCTGAGTACCTGTATCTTTCAGCCTCGTTTCTCTAACCCAAAAGAAAGACAGTATGAATAAGGAGCAAGTCGTATGGACACCATCACTATTGATGTTTTTCGTAAAGTTGGTTACTGTCTTGATTGTTTGTTTGTCGTTTCTCGTTTTTTTTTTTTTTTAAAGTGTTTTTATAATATATGATATGATAGCTTATATCGTAATTATACAACTACTCCAAATTTTTACCACCTACTTCTACTTTCTCCATTCCCGTATTTACCATAATTTCACAGTCATGTATCATGACCGATATTTGTTTTCTTATACGTTTTAAAAAGTTGTAGTTTATTAATTTTACCTTGTGTTACCATTAACACTGTAGTTAAAAGTAGGGCAACCACTCCTTAGAAGCCCCACGGGGTTGTCTATTGGTGGTCCTAGCATATTACATCTCATTAGTCATTTTATTATATCCTTATATAAGTTCCATTTCTCAATATCCGTGTTCGTTTTTCATATCCTGTAAAGTCTATAGCTGAATAAAATTTGACGACACTGAAAAAAATGAGAGAACTTGTTAAAGTTCCCTGTAAAGAGGACTATATAAAAACCAAACACCTTTAAGTTGCAGAACCAGGTCAATGTGCTTTTAATGCTGTGGAAGTCTTTGGACTGTGAACGGGGTGGGGTTTTAAATGGTTTTATAGCATTAACAGTTCCCCTTCCCTAAGAGTATTATGTTGTTATAGTTATTGCAGCGGGAGCAGCCTAAGAACTTAAGCGGTTTTGCCCTGAGCACTTTGGTGGAGTTGTTGCGCGTTATAAGAATTTAAAATATTATTATATTATTATTAAACCACAAAACATAGAAAGGCAAAAAACAGCAGACAAAGGATTCAATCACTGATTACTCTCAGCTTTGTTTAAGACATGCTTCTAGCAGGCCCTTTTCAGAAATGGCACTCAGATGATCTGTTTCAACTCTTGGAACTGTTCCTTAACTCTCTTTTGATATGAGTTGATGCATCATTTTGGATATTGTTGGAGCGGAATATGCCATTACAGGGCGTAATATTGATTGTTCCATTCCCAGTTTAACCAAGGATCTAGGAAATTAGGGCAAAAATTAATCCCACGTGTGTTGAAGGAGCACGATTATACTGCTGCCTTCACATCCAAATGGTGGATTCGTCCATGGAAGATGGCGATCTGGAGCAATTTATGGCCAGCATTCACGCACTAGAAGATGCGCCAACAATGGCCTGATATTCTTGTAATCTGGAGAAGAATTGTGTTGGTACAATTTGTGGACAAAGCATATTACAATATAGTATTTAGGGGCAAATTTACGACATTCCCCGACTAAACCGTTTGCCTGTATCTGAATAGGTAATTGTATTAGCTTTGTGATACCAAAGTTGCCCCCAATTCTATCAGTGTTACCAACTTTGTGGCTATAAAAAACCACATGGAAAAAAGGGCGAAAATAGAAGACCTAGGGTGAACATACTTAAAATGTCGTAACTAAAAAACATAAACGCAGTAGACAATAATCAATATTCCGGATTATTATTACAACATTATAGACGCTAATTTCTGCAAAATATGAGGAGAAAATATTGCCACTTCATTGTCATAGGTACCATATTGTTTACAAGGATTGATGCAAAAACTTGAAAAAGTCGTAAAAATACATCTTTTTTGCACAGTCAACTTTATTTCAGAAATTCAATGTGTTAGCTATCAATTGAAAATATATTTATTAGCTTTATATTACCCAACTTGCCCAAATTGAGTGTAGTCTGTGAACTCTAGCGCTAAAAGTACGATTTGGTGTGAAGACATGCAAATTTAGAGGTCATTGACCTCTGACGTCACGTTCTACCGCTCACGGAGCTTAGATTTGTGTTTTGATTGTCCAAGGGAGACCTATAAAAAAATTATAACAAGACACTTGGTAAATTCGGATAAATAAAACGGCCTCTATCTCTGGGACAAAGTTGCCGGGACAGTTGGTTCGTATAAGGGCGTATGGGGGCCATTGGGGTAAAAAAAGTGTCCAGCGCAGGGGATAAAACCTATACATTCAGTCCCATTCTTCATTCCTGACACTTTTGCAGTCACCTCACTGCCAATATGGACCGCCCAATGCTTCTAGGAAGTAGTTAAGTAAGTCACCTGCCGAATATCAACACCAATTGATCAAGGAGACATTATGCGTCTGTTGCCCAAATTATCCCTGAGGCAAATGTGACCTCCTGGCTGAACAATAGGAAAGTATCCTTAGTGGTCTAGTGACAAACATGCACCTGTGAAAACAAAAGGTAGTACAGAAGACCTCACTCTCCATGGTATTCATATGACCTGCGAAAAGAGAAACAGGAGTTACGTCGCTACAGAGAGGGAAGTGGGTAAGTCTAGACTTGAAGTTCTCAAATTCTCACCCGGGAAATGTGCTGTGTATAAACAGCATTTGGAACAGGCAAAACATCTTACCATAGAAATTCAAAAATTCTTAATGTGATCAAGGTCAATATTCAAAGATTAGTGGCTAGTATGTGTATTCAAAAATCTGCTAAGCTTCTTCCTATTTATGACTCTCCTGAGATCTTGGCAAATGAATTCGCCACATTTTTAGATAAGTTAAAAAGCTGCAGGGGAATTTTAGTCAAAGTGGAGTTCCTACACTGAAAACACTTCTGCGCAACTTCAACAGTTGTTAGGCTTTCACTCCCATGTCAGACGATGAATTAAGTGAATTATTGCGTCCATGCCTCAAAGACATGTCCTTTGGATCCAATGCCAACCTGGCTTGTTAAGCATGATTGGATGAAACTCTTACACTAATAACTGCATTGTTAATCAGTCTTGTGCTTCCGGACACTTCCCCGCCATCTTCAAAACTGCGGAAGTAATTCCAATAATCAGAAGAAAGAGTACCCTAGACCAGAAGCACTGCAACGTTATCGCAGTGTATCTAACCTTCAAAGTCATCTCGGCACGAAAAGTGACTGAAAAGGTCTGTCATCACACAGCTCAAACTTCCTTGCAAAAATGACTTGTATCATGAAGACCAGAGTGCTTACCGCAAAGATCACAGTTGTGAAATGGCGCTCCTTCGTGTCATGAATGATTTGCTGTGAAATGTTGATAAGCGTATGGATGCGGCACTGCCTTATGGATTTGAGTGCCGCCCATTCGATACATCTGATCCAAAGTTTGAGGACTAAATATGGGCATCGCGGGGTATCGGCATTGACATTAAAATGGTTGACTCTTAACCCCATTCGTGGTCGGAAACAAGTGTTAAAAATTGGTGATGACATCAAATCTGAGCCCTATAAGCTGCTCTAAGTGGTGTCCGCCGGGCTTCTGTTAGGTCCGCAAATTTTCACATTATATTCTTGCCATTAGAGGATATCGTCAGAAAACATGATGTAAATGGCATGTATATGATGATACCTCTCAGCTATATACGTACTTAATCAAGTTAATCCAGCTTCTTCCATCCATGTGAACTTGAAAAAGCATAAACTGATATCAAGAAAGGGACTCACCAAAACAGGCTTGCATCATGACCAGAAAACCGAGTCATTCACAACATCTTGTTTCTCCCAAACAATTCTCTCCACTCTATTGCAGCTGGTGAAACCACAGTGAACACGGTCAGTGAAGCCAAGATTCGTTATGTCATTGTTGACAGTAATTGTTGTCATTTCTCATGTTAATAACATTGTCATCTGGTCATCTCTGGCCATACGGAACATTGGTTTCGCATTCCAAACATCTGGACCGTGTCAGCACTGAGAAAGAAAATTGTGCATGCTTAATATAATTCTAGACTGGACTCGATCAATAGCATCTTATACGGTCTTCCTGATTTCAGTGAACAAACTCCAACGCATCCAAAAACTGGCTGCTGCTCGCCTCGTAACATTAACCAAGAAACATCGAAAACACATAACTCCATTTGGCAAGATTTCATTGGCTACCTCTCAAACAACGTTTATTAAAAACTACATTGATTCTCACATATAAGTCTATGAACAATCGGACACAAAAAACTCTATATTGAACTCAGTACAGTTAAGAAAACCATCTCGCAGCTTGCGTTCAACTAAGGCAATCACTCTACAGCGGAAAAACGTGTAAAAACAGTGACTTAACGGACAAAGAGCTTTCTCTCATGCAGCTATGAGCTATGTGGAACACATTACCATCACATATCAGAAATGCATAGAATCTGATTGATTCAAGGTTCTTAAAAACAGTCATATGTTCAGTATTCATTTTGGGTTTCATAGGGCATTTTTGTTTTGGTATATTTATTATGTGTAGTGTAGATATGATTCTGTTCAGCGCATTGGGGTCGCTTTTGACGGAATGCGCATATAAGACATGAGTGATTATCTTATATTAAACGGGCCCGATGTCCAAGGGTCCAGGAGGGCCCCAGTGCCCAGTGTTTGATTTTTTTTTTGTTAGGATTTAGTGTTGATTTTTGTATAGAAATTAGATGGCATCGTGTTGGTGAGTGCGATGTTGTAAATTAAGTTTGATTTTATGTCTGAACCTTACTGTGCCCTGAATCCGAAGGAGCCGGAGAGTGGGACAGTCTAGTTTTGAAGAGCGGAGGAAACAGTTGGCTTTGCCACGAAAGTTGGTGATTTTCAAACAACACCTTTGGCATCAACACACACTCCCTGTTTCCAAATGATGCTGTCAGAAAAGTGGCACTTTACCGTATTTAAAGGTATAAAGTTAAGAAATTAACCGTTTACACAACGATTAATTTCCTTATTCATTGCGATTGAGGTAATAAAACAAATAAGACAAAATTAAGGAAAATAAAGAATGAGGTGTAAAAACTTTAGTCATTTTCTTTGCAATATTGCTATTTTTTATGAAAGAAAGAGTAATGTTTGAAAATTGCCTTTCAAAAAGCTTACTGTTCGGTCATTCAGGGTGGCGACTCAATAGTCAATGCTTTCCTCCATCTGCACTGATGACATTCAGTTTAGTGTTTGTTTACACAGTCATGTATTTACCAATTTGCTGCTGTTCTGTTGATGCGGATGGTGGCCATGTGGTTCATGTCCCTGGATAATTCCTAAGCGTTGAGTCAGTTTGTTGTTATGTGTATGACTGTCTGGTGTGATTACTCAACTCCATCTCATGGTTTGTCTGCATATTTGTCTTGTTTGTTATTTGTATGCCTATGCGTTCATGTTTTAAGCTTATTACTTCAGACCGCAATGAATATAACGAAAGGAAAAGAAGTCGTTGTTGTAAATGATTTACATTCTTGACTAAGACCTTTTTTGAATACGGTAAGTGCCACTTTTTCTGACACATCATTTTGGAAAAGGGAGTTGTTGATGCCAAAAGTATTTTTTGAAAAGCAACGACGTTTGTGGCAGAACCAAATGTTTCCTCTGCATCCTCTCTTCAAACTTTTTGAACTTTTTAAACCTCAGTTCTAAGTAAAGTTATGAAACAAAATGTCCTCGATTTTAGGGGGGGGGGGGACTATCTTTTGGGAACCCCTTATATTGATTGAGCTTGGCCGTCATCATCGTTTTTGTCCCTTAAACGTAATGGAGTAACTTTTTTACAATTAGAATAAGGGATCACAATTACATTTAAATATATTTATGTTCTTTGTGAAAGTGGTTTTACATTTTTTCGGCGGCGGGGGAGAATGTTGTGCGAAACACAAAATCTTTTTCGCCACATTTTGAATCGAGACAACCGATTTTCGTTTTTTCTGTTATGTCGTCGATTTGAATTGACGCCATCAGTACCAGGGTTTTGGTACAAAATTCCAACGGCCAACGAGTTTTCAGGGGGGTCCAAATGTGCACCCCCCCCTTGATACACCAATGGAAGTGAAGACAGGATACACTAAGTGTTAATACTCATTTTGTTACAAGAACGCATCGTTGGCTACGTTGCAACTTTCAAAAAGTGATGTTCTAATAAAAAATATGTGATTGTATCCAAATAATACTATACAATTTGAATTTTGCTGGCAACGTGCAACTTCTTTCTTCGCTGTATTTATTTGTTCTTTTATTTAAAAAATCATTCGAATAATCTCGCTCGTATTGGTTTTCATATGCACTATGTAATAATGAACATCAATGTTTACTGTTGCGCAATTGTGCCGGATGAGTGAGGATTGGCGGGTCTATGCTTTTCCTTTTCCGCCAAACTTTGCTTAAATCAGAAATTGAAAAAAAAGTCATCAAAAATAGGTTTTTGAATAACTTTTTGTTTCATCTCAACCTCCCTCCCGTACGCTTTGAGTTTGCGGGTGGTCTCAGCATAACGCACGGCCATTTTACGCGAGTTTTACATTATGCATATTTAGGCGACACCGCACGCGGCCCTTCGGTTGTTTACACTTGTTTGGTTGTTTTTTTTTGTGGAAAAAGGATCACCAGTATTAAATCAGGCCTGATGAAGATGCCGCACAGCCATCGAAAAATTGGCCAAAGTTAACCGTGTCCCGTAGGCTACTTATTTTGTGAAAACATTTCAGTTCCTTCAAGGGATTGGAGGTCTCTCAAGCGCCGGTGTAAGGAAACAGGAGGGGGGGGGCGGCAAAAGACATGCCGGGGGGCGGGAGAGAGATGAGAGAGCGAGAGAGGAGGAGAGAGAGAGAGAGATGAGAGAGAGAGAGAAGCGAGATGAGAGAGAGAGAGAGAGAGAGCGAGAGACAGAGAGAGGTGGAGAGGAGAGAGAGTAGAGAGGGGGAGAGAGAGAGAGAGAGAAGAGAAGAGAGGAGAGAGAGAGGAGAGATATATGCTATATATATATATAATATATCTATAGATAATTAATATAATATATTAATATATGTACATTAATGTATAGTGTGGTTATGTAAGATTATGTAACACATTAATTTTTCTGTATATTGTTATACTGTAAATTTATTGTTATCAGTTGTCAGGGGCAGGACCAATATTTTGAGTGAGAATGGAGTGTTTCCTCTTTCTTGCTC
>JAMKCH010008892.1:0-41848 GCA_023653785.1 Ophioderma brevispina
AAACGGCTGTTTTTTTGTTTATATTGGGAATGAAATGGATGCGAGGGCAAATTCAGGAGGACAGAGAGAAAAATACGACCTTTATTCTGATATCAAATCGATACTATTTCGGGTTGGTAAATCAGCAGTGGGGTCCAAAGACGATCGGAACACGCACTTTAATCGCAGGTGGGTGACCTAAGGTTTTCAATTTAGCGGAGTAACAGACGGTTGAAGTAGACATAGAGTGACTTCTTATATGGTGCCACCAGGGGAAAAGAAATTGGTTTCTGAAGAAATGATGGCAAGTGCACCATAAGGGATAGATAAGGACTATAACTCTCTTACCTAGACATTGTCACTTTCAGCAAGGTTCATGCTTTATGCGAAAATAAAGCACCATAAGACCATGTTTCAGATTTGACCTAGGTTTTACAGCCAAAAGTGTAAAAAAGTGAAGGGCTTAACAATGAAAAAAACATGTTTCTAGTGAAAAATTTGTGTTAGAATCCAAATCTGAAGTAAAAAAGCAAAATGTTGGATGCGTTCGGAGAATCGCATTTTGGGGTATTGCGACAATGCCGAGTCCAATAGAAACCTATGTATTTTGCCATGAAAAGCATTTCTTGCTTTGATAAAAAAAAAATTCTCAACATATTTTGCAGTTGACACAAAATTTAATACTATTTGTGAGAATGGGTCTTGGGCAAATCGATTAATTTTCAACAATGTCGCCCTTTCGTTATTTTTTCGCGGGTTCTCGAAACGCCAATTTTAGGTAAAATTTGATTCCACAAATTGATAAAAAAAAAATTTCTCAAATTTTAGACAGGGTGAAAAAAAATTTAATACCAAAACTATGTAGGGACTTGCTTTGGGAATAACTCGATTAAATTTTCAAGCCTACAGATCTTCTATTTTCTCGTAGTTCCAATTTATGAACGACAATAATTTTTTCACGCCAGTGGCGTAACCAGCGGGGGGGCAGGGGGGCGCAGGACTGCACCCCGGAACCCCCAACTAAAATGGCGGACGGAGAAGCTAAAAAAATGGGGCCGAAAGAAGAGGAGAGAAGAAGGGGAAGAAGAGGGAGAAACGAAAGAAAAGGAAAAGGGAAGGAGAAGGTGAAAAGAGAGAAGAAAAAGGGGAAGGAGAAGGAAAAGAGATAAGAAAGGGAGAAGAGAAGGGAAAAGAGATAAGAAAGAAAAGGGGAAGGAGAGAGATAGGAAAGGGGAAGAGAAAAATGAGTGTTGTGTGGGTGCTAGGTCGAAGTGGTCGCCCCCCCCCCCCCCCCCCTGCTCTTCGAATTTCGAACAGCTAGAAAAAAATATGGGTCTACCCGGCGAGCGAAGCGAGCCGGAAAAAAATGGGGGAAACTCTTGAGTTTCTTGCCTCCGGAGGCTCAGTCTGGTTAGCGCCTGTTTCACGCCCTGGAAAAATCAAGGGGTAGGGGAAACATTTTTGTATTTTTGGAATTATTTCCTATAATGAAATGAAGCAAGTTAGGTATGAATGTGAAAGCTTTATTAAATTCTGCATAAACCGACAGGTAAACCACCCCTGTAGACCCTTCCTTTTCCAAGAGTGATGTGATTGTGCAAAGCAGATTTTTTTTTCAAAGTGCTAAATTTTGAATGTCGTTGTACGGGAATGTCAAGTTTGAATGGTTCTGGTATGCAAAAATTAGGAAAAATTGTTCAAACAATACTTGAATCAATAATTATTACCTTTAGCTGATATATTAACATTATAAAGGGTCATATAATGTATATTTGTAGACTTTAAGTATTTCAAATTGATAGGTGAAATTTTTGGCACCGAAAAGTGTGATTTTCGGACCAAATGGCCACAAATCAATATTTGTAGCAAATTGTGTGTGATAACAGGGGGTTTCGCATAAAAAATTCATAATCTATGAACCAATTTACCCTAGAAATGACATTTTAAAAATTAAAACATGCTTATATTTGCTCCGATATGAATTTTTACCACTTTGGAACTAAAAACCTCAGTCAATTCTGATTGAAACCATGTCATAAACCATTTCCGAGTAGTGGTGGTAGATTCTTATAGGGGAACATTACCAAAGAAGATTGCTTGAATGGTTAAATGGCTATTAACAATCTCAGGTGACATGCCTTTTACTAGTCAAACGCTACTGACACAACATCATACAGTGCATGACGTAATCCATATTTATTTGCATATTGGGACTTATATATGAAACATTTACCAATAAATATGCCATAGCATTTACAGGCAAATTAAATTTGCCAAAATAAGTGACTGGAGGGTCAGGAGAAGAATTCTTTCAGGTATTTGTGCCTTTAAAGGGCCCCATGGTTCAGATCACTTAATAGCCTGTTCCCAGAAGCCCAGAATTTTACCGATAGTGGTCAACATTTTAGGATCTTGAAAGCCTACTATTTTTCATCTTTAATCTGCTGAAATCTTAGGCCTCTAAAGGATGTTTGATTTGGACGTACGAGCGAAAGTGCACCATTTTGATCGACCAATATTATTTTACACAGTATCCAATGGGGAGTACAAAATATTTGTAGCTCTCACATCAAAAACGGGTTTGAAATAATGGCACGAACCTTACAGATGGGTTTTGTGGTGGAGTGAAGGCCATTCTATCAAGATGAAAACTTATATACTTAATTGGGTCATCCAAAATAAATAATGATACTGATAGAAATAGTATTGTTCAATCAGGGGTTTATGAACAGGGGTCGGTTGGTTTAGAGGGGGCAGCTCATTTTGCCGAGGGGCAAAGCTCATTTTGCCCAATGGGTATACTTGTACGTGCAAATACGGACCAATTGAATTTTTCACAAATGCCTTGAAAAACTGAAGAGCGGGGTGGAGAAGTGGAAGACACTTGGTACCTCCAGATTACCTGTTTCCAATTCCAAGTGTCCCGGTACCTTGAGCTGAATATCTCGGTCAGACCCTTGGGGGTTGCCAAAGTCCCCCTCTTCGCCTACACTTACTGTGTCCAATATATGTAAAATTTCAACAAGGGAGGGATATCCTAACCCATCCAGCCACAGGAAAAACACTCTTCTGCCTCTCCAAATTAACCTACAAGATAGGACTCTCATCCTCTCTATAGGTCACCCAATACTGTACACCCTATATGAATGAGAAGTACAATGTACCAAGAAAGCCTACAAAAACCAAGAAACTACTTGGTTTTTCACATTTCTTGTTTCTGCTTCTAAGGATGTAATTAAATGCAGAGAAGTACTAAGCATGTATACAAAAATGCAGGAGATTGATTTATTTCTGAAGAATAATGCAAAACTATTGTTTCGGATTTGAGAGGGATTTGATTCATAATCTCATATTTGACAAAATTTTTTATTTGGTAATTTGGAAATTTTGGTTCAAAGTTATGACAGGTTTTTTAAGCCCTTCTGAACAGTGTTGGTCCGATCAACATTACCTTAACACACGGCCAGTGCAGTACGACGATGTAGGTATGCATTGACGACAAAAACCCAGAAAAAAATCTTGATATCAAATCAAAAGTAAAACAAGACTTGCATTCAGAATGAAATTAAGTTTTCGACACGACTTATTGCACTGGAGATAAAGGACATTAAAAGGGATCGAAATCCAGTTCAATATTACATTAGACAATCTTGATTACAATTAATTCACGTCCATTGTTTTAAAGTTCTCTTCCACTTAAATATTAAGTTTACAGTGCAAAACAATTAAACCAGCTTTCTTCATAAAAAATATACTTATTGCCCAATTCTGCCACACCTGTCCTCCTATGTGAGACTCTCACCGTATACTCACTTTCAAACATTTTTATTAGATACTTGTGATGTCACAAATCGGACCATACCGAGCTTGAATTTATAAATTTCTTCAATGCATGAATTATAAAACGTTTTCATGATACACGCTGTATAAAAAAGGTTGAGAATCATCTTTTAGGTGTACTCCAAAACCTGGTATGCTATTAAAAATTACAAACGCTGACAAAGACACCAATACACAGGATATTATTTTTGTCATTATTATTACAAAAAATTACTTTCAGTTTGTACAAACATATTGTTTTGTAATCAGCATTTTTAATGAACAGAACAATACATGTTCCCAAGAGATCACAGACATGGAATCATTTTTCAAAATATTCTTATTCATTTTAAAATTTGTATAGCATAATCATCTACATATTGCATTGATTCAAAAGGGGGCATTTCGTGATCCACACCCTTGTTCCCCTGACTGCCTTAAAAAAGAATGCGAATTTTTTTGTATCATCTGAACATTGGGAGTATGTGTGCTCATTCAGGCCCGTACGCAGCAGGAGAGAGGGTGCAGTTCGCACCCCTCCCCCCCAAATTCCACAAAAGGGCAAAAGATCCATGTTTTGCTGAATTTTTTGATAAGGTCAAAATTTTGAGAAAGTCCACTTTGTGTTGAAATGTTCAAAACTAGGTTAAAAAAGGACCATTTTAGCATACCTGTCAACATTTTTAGAAAATCTTACTTAAATAAGTGCAAAAGTAACAAATGGCAAAAACACCCTGTACTCACAGTAGCAAGATGGGTCCAGGGGCCTGCCTTTTGGCCCCTGATGAGGGCCCCTGGAGGCCAGGGGCTGTCAAAAGGGCTTGGACACCACACCTTGGAAGAAAAATATTGAAACCTTTTCCTTTTCAAAAAATTTAGAACAAATCTTACGAAGCTTTTCTTCTGTCAAAATCCTTGGAACTCTTGACAAAAAGATTAAAGCAACTAGCTGGCAGGGATGTTTTAGGGGGTTAGTCCACTTTTACCAAAAAAAAAATCCACTTTTTCAAAAGTCCCACACCCCCGGATTTCAACCTGCATATGGCCCTGGTCCAATCTGACGTGCAACTTTGATCATCTTGACAAGAATTTTGCAATTCTGTATTTTCTGTCTGTAAACGGACAGAAATCGTACAGAGGGTTGTTTGGATGAGCAAACTGCAATGACAAACTTTGATATAAACCAAAACGCAAGATCGATCAACTGAAATTTTTTGGGAGAATAAACTGTTCTCAGGAAATCTGTGAAACAAACGAAAATTAAAAGTTGGTTTTGAGAAATCATGAAAGGCACCGTTAAGTCATTAAAAATACCTGTTTGTCATAATACTACAGGTGCAAGGAGATATTTCATCCCAGGAGTCCCTAAAAATTGAAAGCCTTGATTTTGTTGCACTGGATTGTAAAAAAATTCCCTGGAAGGAATTAGCTGAGCAAATTATTACTTTGGTACCAAAAAAATTAAATTTAGCTTATCGTTTATTGAATAGAAGCAAATTAATGCACTTTTTGCTTTCAATTTTAAGACATTAATTTTCTATAGCCAAATTACAAGGGAAGAAATCTATTTAGTGTCTATATATAAAAGATCACCTCATATAACACAATTGATGCCTCAAAATCTTCTTGTTGCACCTTTTAGGTTGGTCGGTCCCATATTTGTTCTAGGAAGGTGATTTGGGTTGAATGTTTAGCAATGATAACTGTGGGACATACAAATGTTGAGTTGTTTTTCATGCGATTACAAAATGCCCAAATTGTGTCGCTGTGGTGAGGTTTTTCCTAATGATGTTTATTTAAGCACCCAATCATCAAAATTTGGGTGCTTTTACCACCCCAAAGTCTAACCAAACACAATTAGAGGCCTGTTGGGTAACGGCAAAAATTTTCATTGGTGTTTGTCAAAAAAAGTTAGTTACCGTTTTAAACACAATTGTCTTCTGTAGACTAAGCCATGATAATGGTCTGATTTACTACCCCCCCCTACACATGTATACCTTACAGAAAATCCACAAAACAAGATCACATACGAGATTTAATTTTAGATGTTCCCGCGGGCATTAGTCGTTTAGAGCGACGTCGAAAACGACGTTGGCACGTCAAAACAGAGTCACGGTTTTTAATTAAATTACGTCAAAAATGCAAATTGAATCGATGTTTTAAGAACGACCGACGTCAATTCGATTTGCATTTTCGACATAAATAGTGTGTAAATTTCTAAAAACTCTACGAAGTCTTTCGGACGTTCCAGCGTCGATTGCCCACTTGGTTACCAAACAATTACGAGTTATTTAAAAAATTTAGACATTTAGATATTTCAGTCCCTCATATTTCCAAATATTTTAATTTGATATTTCTACAAGTATATTTTCAAAACATGCAAATCAAGTAAAGTGCTTGTTCCAATTTAGCCTATTGTGTTCTTTACTTGATAAAGAGAGTCCTGGCAACTTGCACCTACGCCCCATCAAATTGGGAAATAAATGTGATGGTTTTGATAGTAGAGCAATTAAGCATATTGCAAAGCCCTATTCAAATCCTAAAATTGGTAACTATTAAAACAGCATTTTTTGTATCATCTTCTTGGAAAAATGAAATGGATTTGAGGGCTCATATTTCAGGATAATGAGAAAAATACGGCCTTTCATTATGATTCAAAATCGATCCCAAATCAGGGGGTCCCAAAGACGATCTGGAACAGCACCTTTAAAGGTATGGGGTAAGTGTATGTGAGTAAGACCTTACAACATAAGCTGGCTACTATGCATCTAAACTACCAAATAAGACAAACAAGGTTACTGTGTTTGTTTTGTCATTGTTCTTAATTTTGTTTATCACCTAAATTATTTAACTACAGACAGTGTGACAATAAAACTGCTAACAAAATAAAGACTACTTATTATACAATCAAAATGTATAAAAAATAAAAATCTGTGGACAAACATCCACCGAGTCATAACTCCATCCACAGAGCTATTGTCGTCAAACAATTTTATGCACAAAACCACTCATGCTCTAGCGATATGAATACTAAAATATATATTCTAAGGGCTTGCAATAATTTACGCAATTTCCTAGGTTACTAGTATGTAATATGAGAAATAAAATAGCTACAGTGAGTTACGCATTTAAGTGATATGCCTATTAGGCATTCCAGGACCATTTTCAATGGTGGGGTTGCAGCAAAAACTGTTCATTTGCCGACACAATGTTAAAATATTTATGTAATTACTTAATTATTGTGAAAGATTTTTCAAGAGCCATAAATCTTTTTTGTGAATGGAGTTGTGTGCAATAGACAATTGTCATTCTGAAAAGGAAACCACACAGTACACTGTTCATCAATCGGCATTATATCTGAATTATTTTCCTTCATTCCTATATTATGAAGTGAATTGCCTTACTGCACGGTGGCACTTCCAAAATGAACAGGGTGCCTGATGAACCTACTAATACAAAATATACGAAAGATACATTTGAGGCTGTGGCATGTCCGGGGCGGATCCAGGATTTCTCAAATAGAGGGGGCGACAAATTTTCCCATTTTTTTCAGTACAGTTTGAACTTCTGAAGAGGGGTGGGGGGGGGGGGGGAGGGGGGGAATCCTGGGGCCACCAAAACCGGTCAGTATTCGCATTATCATACATATCTACACGGCGCTGACGCCCTGAATCATCATTCTTCGAGATCTACAAGGCGCCTTGTGAGGGTTAAATACATGATTTTTATAAATTTAACAGTGAGTACAACGCCCTGGTTGTGGCACGGGCGTCCTTTGCTCTACAAAAAAAATGGGGGAGGCGCACGCCGAGGCGCCCCCTCTCTAAATCCGCCCCAGTGTTGTATAGGATTATTTTCCAATCCACATACATTTTCAGTCTCACTGGTGTGAGAAACAAAAGTTAGTTTGTGTTCCTTAATATATCTTTGTTGTGAAAAAAAACCAAGGTCTCCAGAATTTTTTTTTTAATGCTTAAAAGGGGGTCTCTTATGATTAGATTGGGCCATGTTTATTTTTTTTAAAAAAATTTCCCAATTCAAGCATGTGATACCTGAAAACAATGGTATGAGGCCAGGGTTTCAAATGCTTGTCAGCCCGTGGCCAAGCTGGTCTTTGGGACAACAACACAAGATGGCGGGGTATAAACACTGGTCAGTAACTTCCTGCAAAATAGAACTGCTTGAAGATTGAACATGGAATACAAAAAAAAAAATGAAATGGATATAGTACTGTGTTAGTAAGGCAGATTAGAAAAACAACTGGACAGATAATTGCCTGGTTAATTAAATATTACATCATAATTTACAGTGATTTGAACTATCACATGGCATGAAAGTACACTGCCGTTTTCTTACTCATAGCCTATACGGGTGCTACACCATGTCTACCGCGGGAGCTACTCCCAATACACACTGGGCAAATTGCAAGGCAGTAGCTGCAAGATAGGGCTCACAAAGTACAGTTATTAGGCAATACATGATGTGTGGCTACTCTGCTTGTACCTACCCCAAATGGTTTACCCTGGGTAGTTGCCACTAGGTGGAGAGAAGGTGGATGTTATGTATACAGTACTGGAGTGACGCGTAGCTACTCCGCGGATACCACGCGCGCCATTTTGAGAGTGAAGAAAATTTGAATGAAATGAGGTGCGCTATACATTGTTCTCTGTTTAGCATTTTTAAAACTTTAGGAAAATCATTCGAAATTCAACTCGGGCATCATCAAAAAAACCCCTATTCCTGCACATGTAATAAAAAAGCAAATATATGCAAAAAATATCTAAAACAAATTGTCTATGAGAAATACTGCGCGCGCTGAGCGCCGGTTGCACATGTAGCTACTCCACAATGGGGGAGACAGCCGGTGTCTTGTGTGTTACAACATCCGTCTATGCGGAACACAATAACCGGAATCTGGCAGGCGAGTGTCATCTATAGTAGTTGTCAAAATAACTATGTACAGACCGGCTTTCCCGCCAATACGACGCACTATTGGATTGCATGTAAGCGCAATTCTCCAACAAAATATACGTGTGCGTAGGTCATGTTCCAGGATTTGGACCAACAGCATAGTGGGTAGGTGATCCATGTCTACTCGGTGTAGCTATATTAACTTACCATAGAAATTGGCCATGTTACCAACAATGACAATTCATGATTTAAAACACATATTGACTGCCTAGAATAGGCAATATAAAAATATATCATTTCGGGCAAAACTGGCCTATTCCAGTTTGGAAACGTCCAAATTATGTTATATAAAAGCTATGTTGAATGTATTTCATTGTGAGAAATAATAATGTTAAATTCCATAATTCTTTACTTATGAAAATAAAGTATTATTGCACCCTGACCATCAATATTGTATATAAGTGTCCCCAAATTATTCACAAAAGGTATGAAATAGCAAGCATATTACATTACATAGCACCACACACACTATATACCATGTATTATACATACAGAGACTCTGTTTTAGACTAGCTTTTCCATGTCTACTTTGTCATTGTGTCCAAGAGCATGAAGAAGAAGCAAAATCGTGCACTTTGGGATAGAAATGGGCCACTTGGCACACACTTAATATGGATTACAAAATTTATTTCAAAAGGGACCCCAGCTGATTGGACCTTGACGGCCTTTATGTCCTTTTTCAAAATGGCCGCCATTTTTAGTTTGCATGCCTCATATCTCGGTTCATAATACCAATACGAGCTTGATTTATGTGTTTGCTCTTTTCAGTGGTAAGGAATCTAAATATGGTTGCACTTTTTTAAAGTCATTGTGATTTTCCAACATGGTGGCAATGTACACTAAAACTGGTATTTTGTCATAGCTTGGCATAAATAATGATATCAAACATTTGATTTTGTGTAATAATTTATGTTTCAGGGTCAACGAATCCAAATATAATATTACCTTTTAATAATATTTTTTGCTTTTTTTAATTTATTGAATTCAATAATTATGGCCGCCAATTTACAACCAAAATATCTTTGTTAAAAATAATCATACCAAAGTTAATATTTGTGTCTATTATACCTATGTTGCCAAGACCAAACTAAAACAATTAGACAAATTATTCAAAAGAAAAATAGTGATCCCCACAGCCCTCGTACCCCAGAGTACCCTAAAACAGTTGAGATTTGTCTATATTATCTGAAAATAATAATATAAAAATAATAAACTTACATGGCACTCTACAGAGAACACAGAGCCCTTACACAAATACTTAAAAATCCGAATTAATATAAAACATATCATGACATACAGCATAATAAGGAAAACTTACAAATCCAAAGTTAACAAAATTTTAAACATCAGGAAATAGTATGTTTTCAGGGGCCGTTTAAAGACACTAGTGGAAGGTGCCTCTCTAATGTTAACGGGAAGCTTGTTCCACAGACTAGGATCAATTACGTTCAATGATCTATCGCTAAATCTATGCTTGGTCAGAGGAATAACAAGCCGTGTAACATCAGAAGAAGACCGTATCCTTCGTCTTGTACCATCAAAATTACTATCCAACACATTATACAAATTTAGACCATCAGTAAGGTATGATGGAGCCTGTCCGTGAAGAGACTTATACACATAAAAAAGGATTTTGTATCTGATACGTTCCTTAACAGGCAACCAATGAAGAGTGATCAAAAGTTATGACGAACTCTGGTCACGACCGTATGCGAACACAAAACGCGCTTCTTTATTTTATAAGCCTGGAACCTTTTGAGATGAGATCTATTTCATTGGCGCCATATAGTCGTGAGTTTGAACCGTTAGCCTAAGTATAGTATTTGTGCCTAATCTCAATATTAAATTTTAATAAAGCGCGACATATCTACCGAAGTGCTCCTAAGGCTGTTACAAGTAAATTCAGAGCGGTAAATAAATCCGATTTTAGATGTACAAGGAAACCGAAGTTCTCGGAGAAAATCTGCGAGGACAGGTACAATATATAGATCGGCCCAACCAAATTCACGTACAAACGTTGGACACTTATTTTTTTTTTTTTTTTTTCCTCGACCAAAATCGAACTGTACAATAACCCTAGAATGTATTATGGTTTATTAAAACTAGCCTACGGTCAAAAGACCAAAACAGAAAATTATACATTAAAAGACTTGAAAAAATAATTACAATGATATTGCACATAAAAAAGTACCAAAACATTGAGACAACTAATGGAAAGAAGGATATTCAATGCCACTGCTGTCCCGAGTCCATCTCAAACAATCTGTCAGCCTACTGATCGATAGGGACTGTTAGAGTTAAGCCATCGTCCATGTAGTCTTTAATGTATTTATTGCCCACAAAATTACACGCCAAATATTCCTAATAAAAACAGTTTTAAATGAATGGGAAAAAAAATTAGTTAAAGTATGATTTGTAGACAGTAATAAGTTCGAAAGCCTGAACGTCTGGTGGTCAGCATCGCTTTCAGTCTTTCCAAGACTCCATTTTCAGCGGCGTAGTTCATATGTACATCCGTTAATGTAGGTATCAATAGTAAAAGGCACAGGTTATTCACTCAAGACAGGTTATAGAGATGGAATATTTCCAATAACACAAGGTGCACTAGTCTAGCATCAATTTTGAGAAGGTGCATGGCAGGTCAGGTTGTATGGAGTAAAACATAGAGTTGCAAAATCCAGCAAACTTTCGAAACGTCCAATGCACCGTGCAAGATGTAGGCCTAGGATGGGACTCTAAATGGAGTAGAGTATCATGCATTCATCAGTTGTAGATGTACCAAAGGATGCAGTGGACGGTGTTGTTTGAAGAAGATATAGTCTTGAAATGTACAACGCTTGCAAGTGTGATGGATCGACCTTTTGCATTTCTATGAACACAACTTGAGTGCTAACAGGCACATGATATTTTACTCCGAGGTATAATTAAGGTATTGACGTTAAAAAATAGGAGTATGTTGTATCACGATATTATGCTTAGACACAATTCAAACATTTAGTGATATGTTTATTAATGTCTATACCATCGACATCTGTCATTAAAAATAAAAGCCACTATCTAGCGATTTTTTTCCAAAATGTAAACAAATCGCGGCCCTATTTTTCATCGAAGTCCATTTTTTGCACTGTTGTATTGAAATTGTTGTATTAAAGACCCCTGGAAGTGTCTAAGCGTAACTTTGCTGTTTTTTTCAAGCGTGGATGATTTTTATGCTTATTTTAAAGGTCTCGAAACAATCGTAAATGGCATCTTCAAGACGGCTTTTAAATGCTTAGGTGTCTGTTTTCACAAAAGAACTGTAATATCAGTTGTTGATATGATCTAACACTAGCAATTTAGAGTCAAAATGGACATTTAGAAATTTGGACAAAATGGACTGATAGTGGCCTTAAAAGCGCAAACCTTCAAAGGCCTGCCATTTCAAAAATATTTGAAAACCGCGGTGAAATCACCGTGAAATCAACATTAATGTTAACATACCTGCCCTGCATGTTATGCACGGTTTCACTCATGTCCAAATCATTGTACACACACACTCAGCGGCATACATGGTTTATTTTTGATCGATTTTAGCTCCGTGTTGATGTGCAATACAAATCTAGTTTACGTCACCAGGTTCACACTTTTTTTTTAAAATGGCGGCGTCCAGGAGTATTTGTTTTTTTTCATTTAGTTTACCAATTACAGGGATCTTGTTAAGTATATAAAGTGCGGTTATCTAACATGCTTTATAACATCTCAAAAGTTAATAGTCGGGACTATTCCCTTTAGTGGTCAATTTTTAACTCAAAATGGCCGCCATAGTGGAAACACAAGGACTGACACGAGATATCAACATGTACGTCATATTTGGATTTCTTTATCCCCCGAAAATCATAAGTATAGACAAACACCAAATCTAGTGCATATCATTTTGACTAGGTAATAAAGAAAAGTGGTAAATTTTAGTGCCAAAAAAATTTTGGGCGCTTTGAAAATAAAACACCTGACAGAATATATTTAAACAAACTGTCATATTTGAATAATTGGCATTCAAAAAACACTGGGGGGGGGGGGGGGGGGGTACAGACACAAATCAGTTTTATTTAAAAAAATCTGTGACATTGAACATTGCAATTGGCAGCCATTTTTGAAAATGGTCACCACTGCCGCCACAGGCAAATCTAGCTGGGTCCCGTTTTGAAATAATTGGTTGTGGTCCATATTAAGAAGCATGTACCACCCATGCTAAACCTTCATCACAAAGTGCACGATTTTGCTCCAACGGACGTTTACACCTCTGGACTATTGAGGCATATTCTTGTTGGAATAAATATGTTCAATGATGCATGTAAAAGACTGCACGCATTAGAGAAAGATCAAGGGGTCTTACCAGAGTTGGTGACAGGTTACTTCCTCAATTAAGTAAGGACAGAGACTACTATTATAATAAAGCACATAACCTAATGACCTAAATGACGGAAGAAGAAGCCAAATAATTGAGAAATAAGTTAATAATTTAGAAACAAGTCTCTTAATAATTTTTTGAATCTTAAAATAATATTAATAACTCGAATAATCTTTGGAACTATTAAAACAGATTTTGCCTAAAAACAAGCCATATTGAGATCTTAGCACTAATGATGGCTTCACCAAAACTGCCAAGGATTGCAGCTATAAATATAAATGATTATTTTACTAAAATTGGTTTTTGGAACCTTGCTAAGACTTTTAAATCTAATCAACCACGATCATTATTCATAAGTACTAAGCTGTGGTAAGGTTTTAACAGAATGTCATAAATATCATAATATATTAATCATTTTAATTTTTATGCATTCGTTGATTATGTTTCAATGAATTATTAATGCTAACAGTAAATCACCTGGGATTGATACCTTTGCCCAAAACTACTTAAATTGCTGTCTCCCATCTTTCTTTTTCACTAAGACATTTGGCAATTATCCCTTGCAACCTCCATTTTCCCTCAACAATTGGAAAATATCAAAGTAAACCCCAATCAGAAATCGGTGACAATCCACCTGAAAACGATCGTCCGATTTTGGTGTAAGTGTTATTTCAAAGATAACTTAAAAGATCTGTACATTGATTCAACTGTATGTCAACAACATGTTCCTCCTAGTCATCAGGTTTAGGAAAATTCCACTCGACTACTGCAACAACACTTCTAGATGTTGAAGATTATTATCCTAACTGATATGGAATAATGGAAATTTCACAGCTGCCTTGTCCTTGATCTCAAAAAAAGCTTTTTGAATACAAATCAACCAATAGTGCTCCTTATAGATAAGCTCAAGGAACATGGCATCTGTGGAAATGAACTTTCTTGGTTTATTTCCTACCTTAATGATCGAACACAGGCGTATTAAATCGGTACTATTTTTTCCAAATCAGTAATCATAACTATTGGTGTTCCACAGGGTCAATTTTAGGGCCATTACTATTCATATTTATAAATAGTCCTCCTTCTGTGTAAACATTGCAAACAGTTATGTATGCTGACGATACAACTTTTGTTATTTAGTGCTCTGACCCACTTCACTTCAACATAATCTTGACGTCAATTTGAAACAATTTGCAAATGGTTCCACAATAATAAACTAACATTAAATGTAAGTAAGACCAAATTCATGCTTTTTTGGACACCCAAAAATTCTTATCAAGTTTTTTAATGTTTCTTTGATTTATAATAATAATGTTATTGAAAAAGTTAATCACTTAAATATCTTGGGTATTATTTTTGACAACAATATGGACATGGCACACCACAGTTTATCCTCAATATTTCCAGCATTGTGGCATTATTCGTACATGTTAAAAGTATTTGACCTAGAGAAGTTATCAAACATGTTGGCTGATCTTTAATTATCACTATTTTAACTCCTGCAAGTCAATGATTGTCTAACTGTTCAAATTCATCTACTATCAAAATGCAAACATTCACAAAATACGCTGCAAGACTTCTTTTGTCAGCTGATATAATGACCCAATTGCTAACATATGGGAACTCGCTTCAATGGGTCAAACTAAATGGTGATGTGATCAAGCAAATGGTCTGAGTCTGTCAATTCAATTTTGACATTTTCATGTACTTACATGCTCATTTTAAAAAGCTACATTTTGCTGAACCCCATTGAAATTGACAAATTAATACCAAAGATATGATCAGTTAAATGGTGGTAAAAACAATAGGAACAAGACATCTTCTCCTTTGTTTAAGGCTATATCTCATAATCAATATTGCCTGCGACTTCCGACTCATTTTGCATTGATCACATCACAAGAACGTTGGAACTAATCATATCCTCATCATGTTTGTCAAGTGCTTACAGGGTGCGTACCACATTATTTATCTTCTCATTTAAGTTTACTCTTCCTTTGTTTTTTTTCACCAATATCAAACTGGCATCAGTTATCAAAAGTACACTGGTCATTCATCATTCAAACTCTGATGCAGCTGAATGCACCTTCCGTACTCGAGAGCAGCTATCTTATGGAATAACCTTCCTCACAATGTGCGCTAAATTGAAAATTTTCACACAAAGCAGTTTAAAAACATCCTGTACGCATTCTCTTGCCATGTAAATTAATTTTACTGTCCACTCTACTGCATGCAGATTTTCATTACTTTAAATATTGTTAAATTTGTGATATTACAATGTACATTGAATAGTGTAATTTATAAAGAGACATGAGGAGATTTCCAGAAGAAGCGCCTTTTTCTCGAACCCGGTTTTTTGCATATTTGGAATGCTTTCCAATGTATTAGATCACACCTGAGTGAATAAGCCGAATACGCCGTCTTATGTATATATGCTTTGACTTTCTTCGTGCACGACAGAAGTCCAGCACGGTGTTTCTATACGGACGATTACGACAGCAGGCAAGTTCAAACAAGGTTTGCTGGTTTTCTTTTGTACGTGTTTGTCCAAGAACCTTTGGACGTTCTTCGCAGTGATCTACAATCGTCCTGGTGCATTTGAGAGAAATTTGTATCCTAAAAAAATCTCCTCCTGTCACTTTAAATTCTCATGTAAATCAGGGCCAACTTGAAAAGCAGTGGTACACACTGAATGTTGTTACCGCGTGGAAAGAAAGCACAAATAATAAATAATTGATTTCGATGTACTTCTTGATTGGATTTAATGTACTATCAGTGATGTGCTAAATCGAAAACGAAAATTCAATCAAACTGCAGATTTTTTTCGATTTGTTGTAACAAGTACAGGTATCCTCACATACCCTGAAGGTTGATTAGTCTAAGTGCACAACCTAGTAATGACAAAACGTATATTTTAGTCATTACTGTCCGTACGGACAACACGCAATTGAAATGGGGATTCATATCTTGAACACTGGTGTTTTTCTTCCTTTTCTGTTCAATTTTTCAGTTGGAAAATATACCTTATATGAGGAGTCCTACAGACTTATCCTCACGTTTAAAAGCTAATTCCTGCAAATTTCCAATGTTTTTTTTATCTTCGGTGAATCACTGATAGTGTCTTTAACAGAGAACCATTCTTATCCTTCAGATATTAAAGGCAGCTACAATCACATTTATACATGATTGTAGCTCCCCAATGCGACGCATGTGCAAAAGATCAAGATGTGCTTTTGTTGTGTTTTTTAAAGGCTGCTACAGGTGATCTATTGGTACATACTCTTGTACACATTGCTTTAAAGAGCAGATGTCATACTAGAAGAATATTCTAGACATAACTGATTAAGGAGCCCATACTACAATTAGAGCTTTACCGATCCATGGTTCTTCGGCCGATCCGATGGCGATATTTTTTGTAGTATTTGGCCATCCACTGATCCGATGATACAGAACCATGCAAGAGTTTACAGTGTAGCTGAATTTTGAACCTTCTTGAAGTTGAGAGCATGATAAATTATACTTTGTAGTTGTCATTAGCTTGTTAAGGTTTTCTCTCATGTAGAGCTAATATTATAATGGGAAATGTAATAAAACTATCATCGTCTACTTACACGTATTAAAAGCATTTTAAAAAAGCAACTCTTGTCTCGTGTTTCTTCTACTTAAAAAACTGGAAAAATGCCCATTTACTTTGTCACTTCGCCCTTTCTTTCATTCAATACCGACTGAGAATCGGCAGTCCGACATATTTTTGCCGATCCGACTTTTTGGCGGATGATTCCGATACAAAAATCGTAAACCGCCAATGGGCGGTATGGACGGATTGTTTTTTTCTCCCTAGGGTACATGTACAGCTCTGGGGGCATTGATAATATGGGTGGACTTGTGTATGTAATAGGTCTATCTTGACGCAAGAGGGTGGAGACAAAAAAAGTCCATCAGCCCAGTCCTGCCTGCATGGAAAGCACTTGGAGCTAGTGGACTGTTGGACCCAAACCTCAACAAAACTCTGTATCGGGCTTAGTTGTCGCCTATGAGCTTATCATAGCATAGGTCTAACACTTTCATCTATATACTCAGATTATATTGAGTTAGGCTACTCTAACTTATCTAAAAAAAAAAAGACTTATTTGTGAAATGTTGACCTTTTTTGGATATTGTCAGACCCAGGGGAAGAACCCTGTGGAATGGATTACATGGTTAGGTAGGGGCTGTTCCCCTCCTACAAGATTTACTCAGTTTGGCTACTCTAGCTCAATCTAAGAAAAAAAGATATGCAAAATGTTTACCTTTTTTGTGAAATGTTGACCTTTTTTGACATTTCCTTCCCCACCCCCTGTCCGACCCAGAGAGGACCCTGGGGGATAGATACTGGTTAGGGGGCTTGTGCCCTCCTACAATATAATCTAAGTTTGGGTACTCTATCTCATCTGGAAAAAAAAGTTATGGCCAACAATGTTTACTTTTTTTGTAAGCATACACCACAACATACAACACACACATCCCGACCATTTGCCAGTCATAAGCCGGATTTTTTGCTGCGGGCAAATCCGTCCAAAAATTGGTTCATCTAAACTACAAGCACTTCCATTTCTTAAAAAAAATTTGTGACATACATTACAGACATCCAACTAGTACTGCTTTTCCATTTTCCGTATTCCGTACATAAATGATGTGAATACGGACCTACGTTTTCCGTAAAGAAAAAAAATACGAAAAATGTTTGCAATCACTAAATAAAATAAAAGTGTAAAAAGTACGAAATAAACAATTACACCGAAAATAAACTTAAGGAAAGAGTGCAATATCTTTTCAAATTTAATAACAAGAACAGATGTGAAATGATTTTCACTTGCTATATACAGGCCATAGAGCAAACTTTTGGGCCAAAAAATTAACAATCTGCAAGATACTGAGTTTTTGGCCTGGAATACTGAAAGCTGTGTTGATATGGCCTGATTGACAGTGTGTGAAAAACTGCAATAAAAATTAATACATGATGGCTTGACATCATTGCCACCCTTGTTGGGTGCACCTGGCCAATGCTCCTTGGCAATTTCCCTTTGAAAAACGACGCAACTCACAACATGGCATATCATTTCTTGTTGTTTTCCATAGCCTATTGATCTTCTGAAGATGCCACAACAACCATTTTTGTGCACCTGGCCATCCCTTCTTGGCAATTTCTTTTGAAAGCAAACAGACACACATGTTGCATAATCATTTGCCTTTGTTGTGTTTCTATCGACATTGATCGGAGGTGCTATAGAAGACTCATTTTTCAAAATAAAATGGAAAGTTTTGCAGCATGATGATTTTGCAAGTCAGTCAGAAGTTGGTAGTATTGCTCTTCAAATACAATGAATCCTTTGGCATACAAGAATTCAAATTCCCATGATGCTTGTGGCTTGAGCTGTTCACTGACCTGGCTTTCTGTTTGTAGTTTCTGCTTCAACTTGACGAGGCAAGAAGAATTAACAGCACCTAAATCACAGAAATGAACAATATAAATACAAAGCGATTATTTCATAGGAATGTAAGCAACCCATGGGTTTCATGCATTTGTACAGTACTATAAATGCAGTCATTTGTAAAGCTTTGTAATTAAGGGGTAATCTCAATATTCCGAAGGTTCGTTATTCCGAAGGTTCGATGTTCCAAATCTTAAAAAGGGTTCAATATTCCAAATCTTAAAAAATGGTTTGTTATTCCGAATCTTAAAAAGGGTCGGCTATTCCGAATCCTAAAAAGGGTTTGCAATTCTGAATCTCAAAAAAAGGTTCGTTATTCCGAATATTGAAAAGGGTTTTTGGTATTCCGAAACCAAATACCGTGTTTGTAATTCCGATTTTCAAAAGAGGTTCGCTATTCCGAATTTTGTTTTTTCACATTGGAGCAATGAACATGATGAATTATATATATGATTTGAAGCCAATGATTCCAAGAAAATAAGCAGCACTATTTCTTATGTAGTAACTAAGTTTTATTTGTTTTTGGTGGTAATGACACAAATCAAATTGGGCAGTTTTTATGTGGTACATTTTTGGTAGGCATGATACATAACATCAAATCATGGCCGCCATTTCAAAAAGACAAGTTGGAAATACATATGTTTTAAGGAACAAAGAATGTAATAATTATTTTGAGATTTAAAAACTGACAAGTACCATTCTTGTCTAAATTTATGTTTTAAGGCTCAAAGAATCTGATAATTGTTCAAAATGGCTTAAAATGTGTTCACCTAAAAACGATGGAGAAATAGAAGAGTTTCTGTTATCATGTTCATTGCTCTAATGTGAAAAACAAAATTAGGAATAGCGAGCCTCTTTTGAAATTCGGAATAACGCACAGTATTTGGTTTCGTAATACCAAACCTTTTCCAATATTCGGACGAACCTTTTTTGAGATTCGCAATTGCGAACACTTAAGATTCGGAAAAGCGAACCCTTTTTAAGATTCGGAATAGCGAACCCTATTTTTGGAATACTGAACCTTTTTAAGAATTCGGAAAAACGAATGCTAAAAACGCGTGTTCGGAAAAACGAACCTTCGGAATAACGGACCTTCGGAACAATGAAACCTCGGAATAACGAGAAGACCCCGTAATTAACACCAAAATGTGTTCCCACAGAGGATGTCTGAGCTTTGCCTGTTTCAGGTTTTGCACAATGAGTCAGAGATTTGTTTGCACGTGGAGGCTATATCCATGCACTGGTAATGACAACATATACATTACATACATAGGAGGCCAAGTGATTAATAACTCTTTCATTTTCAGACAAATGGTCTTACATACATGTAAGTTGTGTTCCTGTGAAATGAGGGCGCCATACCACAGCATGACAAACTAACTTTTTTTTTTTATTTCAAAGCAGTTTTGATGATAATAAATGCAAAATGAATAGAAAGTGTTAAACAACTATAAAACTTGTTCACTGTTGCTTGACCCTGTGTAAATTGTCTCTTTTATTCTTGAATGATTTTAAGCAGTGGCAACACAATTTACAACTGATATGGAAAGGCGAGGTGGCCGAGCGGTCTAAGGCGCTGAACCGTCGGCAGGGTATAAGATCGATCGAGCGGCCCTGGTTCGAGCCCCGCAAGAGTCGGGTTTCTTGGTCATACTCAAATAGTTCCTATAAGGTCGGAAATTGCATAATTGCACAGCAGTGTGATTATGGAATTTCTCCTCGCTCCCACCCATTGCGTAAAATGTGCAGGTGTATGCAATGGGTGCCCGGCGCCTCATGATTCGGAGAGTCATGTAAAGCTGTTGGTCCCGTGTATCAGGGGAGTCATTCCTGAACACGTAAAAAGTTGCAGACCTTATCGAAAAGAGTAGGGGACCATCCCGGATCTGTTACCTGCACTCATCACTCTATGTACCAGGGTCCCTTCCAACCCGCACTAGGCCAGCGTGGAAGGGTAGGCCGAAATCCAGCATGGAAACATGTTGAGGCTTTCGTCCAACAGTGGACAGACAAAAAGGCTGATGATGATGATGATGATGGAAAGGCAAGAGCTATAACCCCCTGTAAAAATCAGAAAAATCCATTGGCAGAATCTTGCCATATATGCCTACACAAAGTCATAATTTCGGTCTTACCTTGGTGTAAGATATTCATGAGTTAGACTAGAGTAAAGACTCTTTTACGGAATAAAGCTGTACAATCCTTGTAATCCTTTGATCCTCTTATAGAAGATTTCATGCTAGGCTAATTTCATGAGGTCTTACATAGAGGATGAACCATAATTTCTGTGATACAGTGCCATCTGTAGCTCAATATTCATAGAGATGTGTGTAAAATTAAAGGTGCTTGTTCCGATTTATGTCTATTGTGTTCTCTACTTGATATGAGAGCCTGTCACTTGCACATACCTCCCATCAAGTACCGTGGGAAACAAACTTGCGGTTTTGATGGTAGAAGCAATAATGCACATTGAACAACTTGCGGTTTTATGGTAGAAGCAATAATGCACATTGTTAAAAGCCCTATTCAATCCTGTGGTAATAATTGATGTTAACCAATAATTGTGGGTTTTTTGGTTATATCTTGTGGATAAATGGATTTGCAGGCCAATTTCAGGACGACAATGAGAAAATATCTAAGTTTGGGTACTCTACTCATCTGGAAAAAAGTATGGCACAATGTTTACTTTTTTTGTAAGCATACACACACATACAGACCCACATCATACAGACATTGCCATTTCAAAATCGATACTACGTCCCGTAACTATCAGGGGATCACTCCCAAAGACGAGTGGAACACACCCCCTGTAATTGAGAAAAAATCAATGGTTTCCGAGTGAACTTTTGTAAATTTTGTGCAGAACGTAAGCTCGTGGAATAAATAAGCCAAATTCAGTTGTCAAAACTGTCGTCATGTTTTGCATTTATATGGTTTTAAACTTTAATCATAATACATTAAGACTTTCACACAGTTGTGTGTGTCCTAAAGGCCCTAACTTTGCCTATTGCAGTGCATCGGAGAGAACACCCTCACGCACACCGTTGAATCGAAAAGGCTCTGCTGTACAACAAGCACCTGCTGCATAAACACTGTCATAATCACCCACCCAGCTTCGCAGACAAGACTAATACTACTCTCGTCGACCTTTTTGTCGATACGCTGCTAAGCTCTCGAGCTCCCCCCTTCAACATCGGACAGTCATGGAATACTGCCTGCTAATATCTTCAAGACCAGACACCATCACTTATTACAATACAACTTGCCAGAACGAACCCGCCTGGTGCAATCCTTCCACCACTAAGGAAGGGGTCCCCTTAAACTAGACCTCCCCCGGGTCACGGTGATGAAACACTAAGCGACTGAATTTACACTCGACTCTTCAGCCCTCTCCGTTGACCCTCGAATCTGTAGGGAAAACGTCTCCATCTCCCCCGAGGTCGGGGGAAGTACTACTATCCCTCCACAAACAATTATCAAACACATGGTTCTGGTATCTTCGCACTGTCTCTCGACGTGCCGTCATGGGCGTAGAGACACTTAGGAGCCAGACCAATCAGTGCGACGGCTTATTTTTGCGCAGGATTTAAAACGGCCCTGGGAACTGAGGCGGCTGTTGACGACCTCCTGGGGTTTTGTCGCACGCGCACATTGTTGTTTGGGAGGCCTCAGGCAGGTGGTTCGGCTCTCAAGTAAACTATTTCTCGGTTTGGAATGTTTTATTTGACTTTATGATGATGCATTTTATTGCAACTCTAATCAAATATCAGTAGTGTTATGTATTATTATGATTATCAGTCAATATCTGATTTATTGGTCATATTACTATACGGTACAAAATCATTTTTATTTTGATATTTGTCACGTGTCCCTCACTATTGAATAAAGATCTCCATTTATTTTATTGCATTTCAATTAACATGCGGCCGCATGCAGCTTAAATGACGCGAAGCTTGATGAAGACCATATTATCATTGCTCGTATCGCATATCCTTAGATATCTATACTACTAAAACAATGCTGTCTGTCTGTCCTGTCCGGCATTTCGTTATACGTTGACATATGGGCTAATAGGGGGGGGGGGTGCATTCACATATGAAATGAATATGGGTGTTAGGTTCGTTCTTCCAAGCCCAGGGCATTCGATGACAGAAAAAAGATAGGTGCCTTTGGGGAGGATATATGTCCAACATAGCAAAATGAAGGTTTTTCGCCCTTCCGGGGACATATGAAAATTTTCCAAATGGGGTCCCTGGATGTGATTTTTGCAAAGTTTTCTTTCTAACAATATAGGTCTTTTTTGGTGTTTTTCCCCAAAAAATATGGGTCGGTGCGTGGTAACATTTCACAAATATTGGGACTTGGGTGAACTTAAAAAATATGGGGTGTTTGTGTGAGAACGATACTGAAAAAACATTTGTTACAGTTTAGCATGAGGTAATGGGGAGAACAATCGACGTTTGTTCTTAAGGTTTTAGAGGGACCCCAAAGGTCACAGGTCATCTAGAGTCAATTTACGTTAGAACTACTGACATGGGCACAGACAAGTCTGTGGTCAAAGGTCACACATAGGTCGAAGGTCACCCATGTTGGCGATGCACTTTTGGACCATTTTCGGTTCGGCAAAGTTACCCTTAGCAAATGGCCTGACACCCGGGGAGGGGAGGGGAGAATTTCCTACTGAGTGCGACTCTTGTACCAGTCGCGCGGGCTTACCAAGCATTAATCCTGCTACAACACAAGCTAAGGAAAGGATTGTTAGGAAGGATTTAAGAAAGGGAAGTAGTCCATATCAGAATTCTTGGGGTCCAGGGGCCTTTGAAAAGTGTTAACCTTTGTGAACGAAATCCGTGGCACACAAATTAACAAAAATTTTTGTTTCCCGTTAAAGTCGATCAACCCGCGGGGTACGTTTTGAACTCAATGATACGCACCAGAACAAAAAACAAAACCTCAATTTTTTCGCGAATTTTCCTCCAATCTTGTAACCTTTAACATCGAAATAGCAATTGGACCGTCTTTTCTCGCCTTCCCCTTTTTTGGGATCGTGGTGCGAATAACCCATGCTTTCCGCTTTCTTCCTCGCGCCTGGGCCTAGGGAAGGAAAGGAAAAATGGATAAAAAGAAAAAGAAGAAAAATTTAAAATTAAAATTAATCATAGAGTTTTTTTTTACTTTTTTTAAAAAAAACCAAAAGTTACAGGAGAACATATCTCTTGTTCCTCACCTTCTTTGCATTTGACGAGTATGTTAACGTATTTTTTTATTAGGGAGAGATCAGTGAGGGAGAGAGTTGATCTAAAAAAAAACGCTCCTTTTTTTAACTTTGTGAACATCTCATCACCCACAAGTGGAGTTTCTAGGTCAGAATTTCTATAAATTATTGATCTTTTTTATTTAAAAAAATCGCAGAAAGTGGACCCCCACCCTGCGTAGGGCCTGTGGTTTGGGGTCAGGCTGGGGACCGGGCTTTCTCTTTTTGGGTCAGATGCCTCCCTTCACAAACAGGTGAGGACGTTGTTTATTCATGATTAGAGTATAATTAATTCATTTTTAACAGCAGCCTATTCGCTGCAAATGCTTGGGAATAATTTCGTTATTTTGGATTATTGAGTTCCAAGTTTGGTTATTTTAAAATGTAAAAATGAAAATAAATCAAAAAATAAAGCAAACGTATAGAACCATCACGTTCACATAAAAGCGATAGGAAGGAAAATGGCCATTGAAATCAAAGAAAAATCGGGTACGTGGATTGACCTTCTCTTAGTTAGAAATACAAGTATGATAATTTAACTACCCTACCTGACGCCATTGAACATACAATTTGTAATTATGTTCACAAGGACGATTTACGGGTCAAGTTGGAGGGACAACGCGATCTGTAACATTGAAATTGAGATGAATTGGGAAGATTTCGTCAGACAGCGCTGGGAAATAATTCATGTTTTCTGTAGAAATGGACCACCACTGGGCGTTGTAAAATAATGGAGAAGCTTGTATTGTGTGGCAACTGCGTATGCATGAGTATGCCCTATTATTTTCAGAATGATGCAGCCATCCTCAATAGGAAAATACTACAACCAACCACCCAGTGGCGTAACCAACCTTTGCAAATGGGGGTGGGGGGCTGAAGGAGTGCCAAGGCTTTTTTTGAGGGGGACAAATTTGGTCCTTCTCCATAACACGTACAAACGGTCAGTTCCTTTGGGGGGCTGAAGGGGGCAAGGGTTCTTTGGGGGGGGCTTGCGCCCCCCTGTCCCCCCCCCCCCCCCCCCTCTCGCTGGTTACGCCACTACAACCACCAAACAAACAAAAACGAGGAAGAAAGCACAAGACAATTTCTGATTTTGAGGCTTCTCGTTCCCCGTCTTTTTTGTTTTAAAGTTTATTGCTATTGTTTGATTTCCATCTCTTGGGGCACTTTGATAAAGGAGCTGCGGTCGCGTAATAGATAACTGATACCTATGTCGCGTGCCATTTATACCACCTGTTGTGTTCGTATTGTGGTCCCCTGATTAGCATTCAAAATTAACCGTGTTGTGCGCAAGGTAATGCAGTCACGTTACTTGTTAATCAATACTGCTGGAGACAGTTTCCCTACAAATTCGTACAGTCTCGGCGGGCTACTACCTACCACCTAGTGTTAAGTCCAGGAGCCCTGTGCAATTTGGATCAAGTTGGTTGCAGGGCTGTCCCGGGGTGGTAGAGCTGAAAAGTCATCTAGTTTTAGTTTAGCCCCGAGTCCTTGCATTATCTTTTAACAAGTGCGCTCGTAAACCCTAGACCAGAGCCGAACTGGGGTACCAGTCTCCCTTAAACCGGATTTCCACACAGGAGTCGGTCGCTTCACAGCAATATTCACCGATGGGGGTTGCGACCATCCCAGGCTGCACAATGGTGTTTCTTTTCTCCATCACAGACTGGCGGATCACATTCTCAAGAGTGCCCTACCTTCGCCCACTGGTGACATAGTACTTTCTTAAACACAACCATCACATGATCTTGCGACAGACCGTCTTCAACAAGTTGCGCTGCCCTCATACGCAAGAAGAAGACGACGACTGTGCTATGTGACAACCCAAAATTTTCCCTTGCAAGCATTTTGCCGCTACTAAGGCACATTGCCTTTCCTCCACCCCAGTCCTCAGATACAGTCCTCAGTTTGGCAAATACTCTACTACTGTTCCTAAAACAACAAAACAAAATCATTATATTTTAAAAGATATATTAATGCAAGGTCAAAGAGTACAAGTTTCAATATATTAACATACTGAATTTAATTACTGCCATCACTTCTTTAATAGTGGGGCGTTGCCTGTATCTTCACTCCACCAGCAGTGAGGAAGCAGGTTTTTCAAGCATTCAGGGAATGTATCATTAACACCAATCCTTGCTCCTTGGATCTTCCTGAGTGTAATATCTCCCATATCAATACTCCCAGATTGTAGATGTCAGAAGCCAAGGAAACTGGGGCTGTGCCCTGACATACCTCTGGTGCTATCCATGGTATTGATCCTTTTTCCTGTATTAGTACCTGAATAGACACTAATAAACAGAGATGTCACATAATGTAGTTCCCATTTGCCTGAAAATCCAAAATTTGAACCAATGGGACGACGAAATTTTAGCATAGCATCCAAGCTCCAGGGAATGTAATTTTCTTATGCATGTTAGGGTACAAACCCTTCTCTAAAATAAAATGGCCTGATTAAGTATTTTCAAAGTATTTTTATCTTGATAGAATGGCCCTATCTGTAAAGTTTCGCACCGAGATTTCACACGCCTTTTGATGTGAGAGCTAAAAACGTGGCTTTTATAATCCCATAGAGAACTTTGTAAAATTAATATTGGTCACCAAAATGGGTGCCATTTTCGCTCATAAAACATTCCAAACCAAACATCCTTATGAGAAAAATAGTACCTTCTTCTGATACCAAAATGTTAATCTGGGGGTCCCTGGGACAAGGCTAAATTACGACCGGAGCCCCCCCCCCCCCCCCTGGACCTTTAAAACTTGGGTTTTTGATGCAGTTTCCACCTTTATCATTAACACTTTGATCCTCAGAAATTGAACAAAAATTACATTTCCTGATTTTTTTTATATTGATGGCGCAAAATCTGAAAGTTCACATCTCTGAATAAAGTATCTGGTACATACACATGTATAATTGGTTACATCTACAAATTCTACAACACTATTCCTGCCTACCAACATATGTACCAACAAGACGTACATGCAGGTTTTTTGTAATATCGCAATGGTACGAAAATTTTCCACCTTTACGTGACTTTCCAACCTACAATATCCCTAAGCACCAGGTATTGCAGAGGGAGAATTTTGCCCCCATATTCCGGACTGTGATAAAATTAACTAATGTCCAAAGATAGAATTACTACATATCCCCAATATCATATCATGTTGCCTCAAAACAGTTTAGAATAGGAAAACACTTAAATTTCACCTGTTCACACCAATTTCAAGGGATAGCAAAAGGGTTAATTTGTGCAACCCGACGGGTCTTGATTTTCTGAATCAACCCGGATCCTAGTTTTTGCAAAATTGGAAATGGTTCTGTTTAATCTATTACCTATCCAAACCTATAGGAAAGGACTGATAGACAGATAAATGCACATACTAGTTTTGTTTTTTGGGTTAAAAAAAAAAATATGAACCAAAGGTATTAAATTAAAAATACATAGTTCCTCGGACACGGCGGGTGTCGACTACCGTTGCGGTTTGTGAATTAAGGCCTCACATGACCTTTGCCCTTGATATGTGACCATTGAGCTCAGAACATGAGGATTTGCAATGTAAACTCCATAAACCAGTTTTGGGTCCAATGAACATTCACTTTTCAAATTTAACACAATGTTTCCATTTTCACATCCTATTTTACAACTTGAACCTCACATAACTTTGACCTTGGTATGGACCTTTGACCGCATCAACAACATGGGGATTCAAGTTGCAACTGTGACCCACGTTTGGTTTAAATTCATCAAATTATGTGGATAGTACAGGCAAATGTTAACTTTTTTCCGACAACAGACATCAACAACAGACAACAGCATAACAGTGGACAATTGATGTGCATTCTTCCTGCATATAAAAGGCAGGTGAACAACAAAAGGGAGAAGTAGCCTCGTTTGGTGGTGCTAAATTACCTTCAATGTGGGCCAGTTTTGTGTTGATATGCTGAAATCTGACAGCTTAAGGCATTGGGAATCTTCTCCTCCAAAAAGAAGACAATTGGAAGCTTTGATGTCACGGTGAACGACGGGTACCTCTGACCATTAATACCACAACAACTCCACAGAAGATACTCAATTGCACGCAGACTTCAATCAGCCAATCTTGCTTTGCAGTGACTCTGAAAAAACCTCTTCCTTTTTCTGTCCAGATATGCCTAAGGATTCTGATCTGCAGCTCCATCCTAGCATCTACAAATTCTCATCACATAAGCCAAAAACCTTACTATATGTGGATGCCTCGCACTTCCTCAAGATCTTCTATTGATTTCGGGAGGATGGATCTTGTTGAGCTTCTTGGCAGCAGCTTTATAGTGGCCACGGAAGGATCCTTGCTTGAAGGTAACCTCAAATACCTCACAATAGCCGCCCTCTCCAATTTTGGTTCCCTGGCTCATGTCTGTCTTTTCAATTCCAAAATCCACTTTTGTCTGGCTCCAATCATCTCCAGCCACTGTGATAAAGGTTTTAAATAGACTATAAACTCAAGCACTAACATCCTCTCCAATGAATCCATTACCTCATCATTTGAGGGTCTAACTGTTGCTACTCGTAGTATGTGATTGGTGATGCCGTTCTTACTGCAGTAACGGTGCCAAACGAGATATTTTGAGGCACCCAAATATTGTGTCATAATATAATTTCATATAGATAAGACACCTCAATAGATTTATTACTTTGTGTTTGGCTACAGAAATGTCTTAAAAATAGAACAGGGTGATTTGTTTTCCTTATATTTCAATGTCAAACATAGCCTGAATTTCAGATTGGTTCCGATAACGAAATTAGAAATTTCACATTTTGTGAACCAAAGAACAGTTCTCAGCTTAATCCTTTCAGATGTGGATATTTTTTGAAGGAAAGCTTACATCAGGGCAAAATCAGTCCTTTCAATTTTTTAGAGGGACACCTGTACGTGAAATCTCTCGAGCACGCTTAACAACATTCAAAATGTTTTTATGAATAAAGAAATATGCTTGGACAAGGAAAAGACTCCAACATACATGACCCACATGCTGGTCACATTATATAACACTCTCTTCTTCCGTATTTTCATACAGTACTTTAACCACTCTCACTGTTCCCTGACTCAAATAATCCACTTCACCTTGAGGAACTATTTAAACTTCAAAAACATTTTGTAATGTGTTTTCTACTATTTAACTCATACGAATGATTCTTCCACATTCAAGAGACACTGGCACATTTGAATAATAGCACACCCTCAGACTTACAAATTGATATTTTTGCATTGCTGAACGCTATTATTACATTAGCCCGCAATCTAAATGAAGGCAAATTTAGTAACTTAAACACCATTGAATGCAGGAACATCCATGTGGATTCTCAGTTCCCTGCTTGATGGTCGGACGTTCTCTTTAAATCTTCCTTCCAGTCCTAAGGGAGAAGCTCCACCAATTTCCGGCTCTGCAGGCTGATATCCATGTCAAAGGTTGATATCAGCCTGTACCCTGGGTTTTTCTTGGGTTGAAAGGTTCCCAAACAACACTCCACAAGTCCAAATGGTCCGCTGCCAGGAGAAAGAGGAATCATGTTGCGTACTTCTGGAGCTGTCCCCGGGCAGCGATCCTTCCTGTTTTTGTGGCTGAAAACTAATATTTACATAACAACCAATTTTAATACCGGCAAGGTAAAACTTACGTGACATATATGCCTTGAAGGGTCAAAGTCACATAAGGGTGTCCCATGTGAAGTCACAACTGTCACGACCCTAGATGACATTGGGCCCGTGATTCGTTTGACCATTGTATGACGTGAATCAGCAATATTTGCTGAGTAAACAGGAAATGAACGTTGTTTGAAAAGCTGTGGGGAAGTTAACGTTGATTTCAGAGCATTCAAGGGGCAAAGGGCAGAAAACATTCACCTTTGACCTACAATCTGTACCTCACACTGAATGTATGTACCTGAAAAGACCCTTTGTTGCAAGATTCATGAACACTGGTGGGATGTGGGCAGTACATCAGGAACTGTTTGTGGATACAGACGACAATGCTGATGCGTTTAACTGACATCAGAATACTGCTAAAGCAAAATCACCCCTTTTGACTGTAATATGAGCTGGCAGGATATACACAGCAAACAAGACTTTTAACCAATATAAAAAAACCCCTCACCATTTTGGACTTCATAAAGGTGCTTGTGATCACAAGATTATAACCTTAAAAGAAACAACTTTTAAATGTTTTTTTAATAATAAGGTATGCTTAGGCTTCGAACTACAACGAGTAAAATCCAGAATGACAGGGAAGGCTTTTGGGAAGAAGTCCGATTTAAATGCAGGAGGATACCAAAGTTCTCAAGAGAAAACCTGCGAGGATGGGCATGGATCGGCAACCAAATTGCTGTACACACAGGCTCCTGGGGGATTGAAACAGGGCCGGCATCGGTGAAAGGCGAGTGGATGAGCACTACACCATCTTGTCCTCCTTAGATTTGGTCTGGCATCTCTGCCAAAAGTGTTTTTGAAAAAGGTCAAAAAGGGGCCAAAATTGAAAATAAGAAAAACTAACTTCCTGAGCCACGATTTAGTTGTTTAGAAATTATTTTAGAATAAAATCAAACGTTATTAGATTAAAATGTCAGTCTTGTTCATTAATATGCATATCCCATCAACGTTTGCATGGGTAGACTTTTCTCCACCACTAACCAACAAACCAAGTGCCAATCAAAATCGAACTTTGAATTCTGGTCAAGGTTCACCTTTGTTTGTAAAAAGTTTGGCGAGAGACCTACAGAGAAATCCATTTAGTTTGATATACAAATTGATATTAGATTGACAAGGCAACTTCCCCCGTAAATGTCCCGATCACACCCCGCAACACCCTACCCCCTCCCCAACACCCTCACCCCTCCCCAACACTATCACGCCCTCCCTACACCCCACCCCCGCAATACACCTTCCCTAACACCGTGCAACACCCCACCCCTCCTCACACACTGCAAACACAACACCCCCTCAGCCCAAACCCTCCAACCCACCCCCCTCCCCCCCTCCCCAACACCGCAATACCTAGCCCCCTCCCCCATCACCCCCCATCACCCCATCCCCTCCCCTATTACATAGTAGTCTCCATTAGCGAAGGAATTTTTCCTATCCGATGTAACTGTTTCAAGAGATACATCAATTACCATCTTTAATTAGCTCATTCGCATACCTAAGCCAATATATCACGACTTTCAATTGCAAAAAAGATGTGGCCACAGATAAGGCTTTCATTCAGATGCAAGAATGTGGAGTATCCAATGTACAGTGTCTAAATATCGCAATTATGCTGATTTTTGCATATTAATTGCTCATTGCAACTCATTTGCCCAAATACGTCCAACATCTACTCAGGGTCGAGAACTCGTCATGGCCCGCTTCCTTCCACCAAGGTACATCATTAATAAAATAAACCCTTACGGACCTTCTAGAACACTTGTAGCCCAGGCCTTGCTGGAAATTTTCACTACATTAGCAAATTAGATACTTAATTAAGCATATTTTAACCGCCCAAAATCTAATCAGGTCGAACTCATCACGCCGCTTCTTTCCACAAGTTCCATCATTGTTGCCTTCGGAACTCCAGATAAATTGTATACACGGGGGTTAACATTTTTCTCTCACCGACGGAACTTGGGTTAACATTTTTGTCACAAAGACTAATGAACTACGCTGCTCATTTTATATCCCTGTTCCGAACTATGCGTTCGGCGGGGTCAAAAAGTCTGAATCTTTTCTACTTAGTCATACAACAGTACTAATTTTAACCCCACCCCAATAGGAATAAATTTTTTTTTATTTCACGGAATCCACAGTTTCAGTCAGAGGGGATCAAAACTCATCGTGTTCATGCTTCATTACATCACACAGCTTACACCCCAAATGCTAGTTGCCACCATACATGCTGGCAACCGCACAAAAAAAGGGTTGTTATGATTTAAATCAGTTGATTTTAATCGCAATTTAAATCATGATTTAAATTGAAAAAATCATACTATTGATTAAATCAAATTATAAATGACCGATTTAAATCATGATTTTTTTAAATAAAAAAAAATCACCACCCTGATCTTAAAGATAATGAATGATCATAATTTGAACAAATGGGGGGATTTGGAAGTTTATACAAGTTAATGTTTAGATAACCTATATAATGGGTCAGCTTCTCTTGCAATGCTGAAATCTGCAAGCTTGAGGAGGGGTAATGATGTCTCCTTCAAACGAAGGCAATTTGAGCTTTGATATGCGGTGAAACAACATGCATCTGACTACCATCAGGCATACAGGGACACCACCATGAAAAGAATACTCAACAGCATAGACATCCATCTCGCACACCGTCACTCTAGATGTCTTGTCTTTGGAACGTGCACAATCTGTGTTCAATCCAGGTATTTCCCTCAGTGTCTCATCTGCAAGTTCCATCACAAGTAGATTGCAAGCATCGTCTACATACCCCAGCAGTGGTAATTATATGAGGATGGTTAACACTCCCAAGATGTTTACGTCTTGTTTGCTTTAATTTGGTTAAGTCTTCTTACACAGCTTTGGTATTGCCTCTGAAAGATCCATTCTTGAAGGTCACCTCGAACACCTCACTGAACTTCCAACTTGCAATAAACCACCCTTAAAGATCAGATAGTTTCAACATTTGCCAAATGTTCTCCACCAGCTGCATGCAGCTGCGTAAACAAAATGTATTTTATTAAAGAGGCACAACGGCCACATTCCCAGCAAAATAAAAAAAATCCGTACACATATCTGCAATGGCGATAGATCTGGACGCATGGAGCCCTAAAACAGTTTTTAACACCAAGCAATATTGTAAATGGCCACCTAGAAGGGCTCTAGTCAAAGGTCAAAGTTTAGTTGGAATTTTCAGCTTTTTTCAGCTAATTTTCAGTCAAAGATCTTTGTTTTAACCCTTTTTACTGGACCCGTGTAGGCCATCATGGGCCTCACACACCAGGGACTTTAGGGATAAAGATTGCATTACTGACTCTCCGCGTCGCCAACATGTGTGGGCAACTTGTATCTGATACGGTTTCAGTTTATTGATAAACGTCCTCGAGGCAATCACTCTAGGGACTAGAAAATCTAGGGCATCTGCGGTCATAATTGCTATGTCTCGCTACAGTTGGTGATAATGTTTCAAGTTGACTGGCCTAAAACAATGCAACGGCTGAAGCGAATCTGGGCTAGAAGTAGCCCAAATTCCAGGAAACGTGTTAATAGTTCAATTTTACATACCACTAGTAAGCAAGAATCCTTTAGGCAATAACACATAAGTCGGACATGACCTATCTGATGGTGTAAAAAGGGAAGGTTACACACTATTATGTATGTTTTTGTACTTCTGCTGTGGGCAAACCTAAACTATATGGAAAAATTACTTCACTCCCACAATGAAACTTTGTTCGATTCATATTCATTTCAGATGAGGATAAAATCATAAGCATACAAACTTCAAACCTCCATTGTTTACCATTTAAAAAAAATTGCCAGTGCCCTTTAAGACTAACGTACATCACTAATTGACTATCTTTTGGGGTTGTAATTCAACTGGGTTGACAGTTCTACGAATTAGTGTGATACACTGTCATCCAACTTTACGACTTTCTAGCTACATCATAACTAATTATCAAAATTTACCCCAAAACTTCAAAAGGGACATACAGTTTATTGGACCTTGTCATTAAATCAAGTAAACAACTCTCAAAAGGATGTGCATTGATTATGTGGTCATCAATATTACCACTTGCCCAAAAATATTATTTTTCATAAGTGTGCTTACCTTGTCCATAGTTAAGAGTTGACACCCTGGTCCCATTAGGAAAACTTGGTTGTTATTACCACGCAAATCAACAGATGGTAGTGAATCTGCAAATACCAATTGAATGTCATTAGGCTTCCTCATGGATTCTACATAAGTCCTAAATGACTCACATATTAGTGTCATGCCGCTTGCTGCTTGCCACTCTGATGATGAAATTTTGATACTGTCACTACCCAAATCATTTCGGAATTGCTCTAGGGTGACCAGTGGTTAGGCGTCAAGCCAATAAATTTATCTCCCTGCTGCTTCGGGCTTCCTGCTTTGCTCAAAGCAGCAAATCGTCCATTGAGCTGACTTGAAGTCAACCTGGAGGCGGGCCGCTCATGATGTAGTTTCAAGCGGTAGCGCCGCTTGACTATAATCCCTGCACTCGGCGTACACCAAGCGGCTTGCTGCTGAGTGGGGCAAGCGGCATGAACTATTCATCACCTTAACAATGATTAAACCAATGATCTATTTCAGAGAAACACAACACCAGAAGTTTCTCGAGTTACGCTTTAATGAACGATTAAATGTCTCAACAAAAGGGACCAATGTTACTTTAGGCACCCCAAAAATCATTTGTCTCAAAGCTGATGCACACATTTGTAAATTTTGTGATATATTGAAAAAAGTTATGCAGATTTTTTTCTCCCCCCCAAAAAAAAAAATTTGTGGACTCTGAGTTTTGTGAAAATTTTAAATGCACGATTCATGTGATCTGCAAGCGCTCGGCGTGGAACTAATTGGTTTTACATCATGTATATGGAGGTGGCAGAGACAAAACCTGCTGGGTCCCCAGCATGGAAGCAATCTGATCACTACCCACCCACATACAAACAGTATAACCTTCTACTTAGTCCAGTATTTCATCCATAGGTAAACGTGCACCACACCTCATTGTATGGGCACTAAAGCTCAAGCTGGAAAAAGTGGGATTGGGGAAAAAAAGTTTTCATCCATAACATGACATCATACTTGTAAATAAAACTTTTTGGTAAAATTGCTGAACATATGAAACATGTGTTTTGGTTTTTGATTATTAAATTAACCAATTTTCAATCATTCGTTGTCTAGTTTTTGTAGAAAAGACTGCAGTAAAAAATTTGTCGCATAACATACAACTTTTCTTTTTCTTGCACTATCATCTTGCGAATCTGCACTATAAGAATGGTTAGGAATATATGTGGTCATATGACTTTCTTTTGATTCACATTTCCAAAAAAAGGAGATTAAGAAGAGTTGTTGTATTGCCATTTTTATCACATTTTGAATACCATTATTGAATATGTTTATGAAAATGGAAATCAATATCTTATTAGCTAAAGTGAATGTCTCCTACATTAAAGGCTGACTCGGAGATTCCCGATGAGGGCGCACATCATTTTTTTCAACAAATCAAGTTTTTTTGGCATATCCCAATTGCTTGTCCCCATACTAACCACTGTGTTGAAATAACTAAGCTTATTTTTTTTTTTTTTTTTTTTAAAATTTTCAACTTTGTTATAAATTGCCGGATCCGGAAATGTTGTAATATACGGGTATCCTATGGCACTGTTATACTGTCTTAAATGTTTACTGGCCATTAAACGGAAACCGATTGATCTCTAACTTTGGAATTAAGCATTTTAATGTAGCACTATCTTTTAACTTTTGATGATATTTTTAAATTACTACACACAAAATTATATTTCAAAATCCTGAGTCTATAAATAACTCTGTGCAGATGAAAAACTGTAACTGTCCCTTTCGTTCCGTATCAATTTGGTGTTACCTGATAAATGTAAAACATACCACGGCAAAAAAAAAAAAAAATTAGTGCTGCTGTCTGCAAAAATCGGACCAAAATGGTTCATTAGGCTTTCTTCTACATTAAACTTTATGAATTAAATCCATGGTATGGGAACTCATTTACTGAAGTTTTTATCTGCATAAATTGTTTTATACCCATTTCTAATTCTTTCTCTTTGGTTTGGCTCTATCTGTCTCTAGTGGATTTGCTGTAGATCTCGTATTGGACTTTTGGTTTCAGGATCTTCTGGAGTTGGTGGGCTGCACTCGCTTGGTATTTCAAATGGTCACTCTATGATATCTGCAATCTGTCAATTGACTGATACTTTCTGGCAGCTGTGCCTGTGCATTTTCACCATCCTCTTCCAAGTCAGTGTTCACTGTGGCTGTACCTTGCTTCTTACTTGACGCAACGTTCCCTCCCGACCAACCGAGGTGGCGTAGCTCACGACTAGGGCTTGGCGGACTCTCCACATGTTTTCGTAGTAAAATACCAGGTAATCACCTAAAACGCCCAGATATCTATGATGTAGCCAACATTTTATACATTTGTATCGCATGGAACGCCTTCGAATGGTTTCAACACGGTTGGAAACACTGAAAAAAAACATACAAAGCAGCATACATCTGAGCCATCTGAGCCAAAAAGTGAATTTTAATGATTTTATTTAATAACCCGTGACGTCACGATAAGCATCAGGGGGGGAAGGATGGCAATCGGAGGGGAAGGACATGATAGCACAATGACATGCATGGATTAAGCCGTCTCGTAAAGCATTCGGATGTCGTGAAACTCATACAAACCCTCCTTTTCTCTTCAAAGGATACAAATTTGACCGATTTTTGGAGTATTGATGTTTAATCTTACAATCGAATCATTATTCGCTACTCAAAGTGTAAATTTATGAATTTTTGACGTTGTTTTTTAAGTAGGTAAGTTTTACCCCCAGGCTTAGTCTTCTATTTTCAACACTACTTAACGAAATCCATCCCGCTAGCTCAGCGGTTGGGCCTCGTCCTCTTGATCCTGACAATCTCAGTTCAATCCCTTCCGGGGCGTACTATTTTTTTTTTTTTCCCTTCCTCTTTCATCATCTCCTATATTAATCATTTAATGCCAACTAATGGTAATTCAAGTACTAATTAGATTTTTTATTTCTTTTTTTTTCTGGAAAAAATACGTGTTATAGGTCCGTGTTTCGGACCGTATCAAGGAATACCGTACAAGAAAAAGAAATTATTGTGAATACCGACCAAAGATGGTGAAAGCTGGAAGCTGGCCGATACCCTAAGCAAATATTATCATGATAATGATTATTAAAACATCCGCAAAAGCAGTAGGTGAGAGGATGCATTACCCCGTATGGGTACTGCATTCCCTCCTCTCACCACCGATAATCTTCAATCAACAACAATCCTTCCCAAGCAAGGAGCATAACACACAAACTTATGTCACAGCAAAACATTGTCAAGAAGGGGGTGACCAAGCTTACCTACCAGTAACAATTGAAATCCCCTTCGCATGCCCTTCAACAAGACAACCCAAGGGCCCTTGGAAGTTTTTGAAATTTTCATTTTATGAGATATGCATTTATTGGCGCAGTCCTATACCCATACTGCCCCCACCACATGCGCCCCTGGTGATGCGCCGACAACATCTCCAAATATACAATACAGCTGGCCCCCCTTCATCTGGCCAACCGCAACACATGGCATCTAGGCTTATCTCTATTTCCGAAACTCTGGATCCTGTTTGGGTTGACAAAGAATAACCTCCCTGTGGTTATAATTCCCAAAGTTGGTAGGATCATCGGATAAGATGGTCTTACAGAAAATTACCATAAAGCAAAACCCCTGATCAATTTATAGGTCCTAACTTTGACTATGGTAATGATAAAAACTCTCTCCTCCCAATTTTTGCAGTTTCCCAAGACTTCATGATTTGTTTTAGTGTTTTATTTTTTTTTAAAATTCCCTAATTTTTTAACAATAAATAATTTTTCCCATCATAAATGAATGTGCTTTAAGCTGAAAACCTTTAGGGATGTTTGATTAAACCAAATACCTAAAATCTCCTTTGGCTTTTTTGAATCAAGTGTTTAAAAATTCTTTAGAAAAAAATATTTTATGGATAAAAAAAAAAAATAATTTAGGGAACATTAAAAACACTATTATTTCAAATATAAACACCTCAAATCTGCAAATCTAATGTGAGAATTTTTCTATATATTGGATTTACCCTTTATATGACACCCTTAGCATCACCAAAGAGTTGTGTTTCTTCTAGGAAAAAGGTATGAAAAGTGGATACTTCAGTATTTCTAGAAATACTTCAACAAAAAGTGTTGTTGGACCACCTGTTCTTTGTTTTGATGACCACCAGAAAAATAAAAAAATTGTATGATTTTTTTGGATATTTCTTTAACATAAAACAAACACCAATCTTATATTTCATCAATTCCTTTCGAATAATTGAAATAAATGTGTAGTTTTTCACAAAATTGCCCCATTGTATGTCATTTTTCTAATACTGACTGCCAAATCAGCCCCTGTACAAAGCTATGGGAATTTGAAAACGCATTATGTTCCATAATCTCTAAAACGCATTTTTGGAAAAAAATTAAAATGTGGTCCACACATGTTTCTTTTACCAATACCAACATTTCATGAGAATTTCAACAAGATCTGGCACGAAGCCGTAGCCGATATCCTACCTTAAGTATGGAGAAAACATCTAATGGTTCGCTTGCGAAATAAAATGGTCAGACTTATGTGCTTCTGAATCAAATTGGGAGGGGCAATGAAAATTAAAAAAAGTGATATTTGCTGGCTTGACCTTCCGTTGGAAAACCTACATTATCTGTAATTGGGCACTGGGGATTTCATGTCCCCTCTCCCCCCTAAGAAAATGATGCTCCTTTGAAAGTCTGTTTTTGCTGACTTATTGTTCAGTGACCATATCTTAATTGCGACCACTCACCAAATATGAGCCTTTTTTTTTTCAGGCAAGAAATGCTCATTACCCATTCTTTATGATAAAAATAAATCTAGCAGGTAAAAAAAGTGGAAAATTCACTCATTTTTGGTAAAGTTTTATTGGGTGGGTCACCTGTAGAATCTTTTAGACTGTGTGTTCCTTAAGTCTCTTAAATGTGCATCACTTCCCTCCAGATTTCATTTCATCAAGTATTGACACAATGTTTTCCAAGTACACCAAAACCATCAAATGATAAAATTCCATGATGAATTTGCCCCTTTCACGTAGCATGAAATTTGAATTCACACTTACTCATTTTTCATTTCCCTAATATTTCGCATAGACCAAAGTAGTAAGTACCTGATGACCCATTCTTCAGGAAATCTCCCCACCACTGCAATTCTTATTGTCCTCCCGGTGATGCTAGGTTGGCCTTATGCACATATTTCATTATACCCTTTGAAGCGTATTTTGTAACACATAAAATGATCAGTGAAAAGAGTCCTACCCACAAATAAATTAGCCCTAAGGGGTACCGATAATTGCTCAATGGCCCACACAGATCCTCTCACTCTGCGCAGGTTTATTGATGCCAGTGATTTTACCGTTTCGTACATTTGACATTTCGTTTTATCAATTCTATTCTAATATCATAAATTCCCCAACGCATATTTTAAGTGCTTTTGAAATGAACAGACTGAACTTTGGTAAATAAAAACTGTTCAAAAAAGGCATCAAATTTTGTGGAATTACGTTTTCGCACTTGGCTGGTACGACCAGAATTAATCAATAGCAGTGTGTATCTTCCCAACTCTTTGCTTATTGGCTTTTACACAAAGAGTACCCTCACACTTTTGAACATAAAAAATGTGGACCCCAAAAAATTTGCCACTTAGACTATTGGGTGTAGACCAATAAACACGCTGCCTAACAATTCCGTAGTCATTTAAGGGAGAAGACAAAAACCCGGGTATAAAATTATTGATAAATTATTAACAGGACATAACCGTAGACCTGTTGCCCCAAATAAACTTGCACATTTTCTTAAAAATGAATAAAATGTCACATCAATGTTCTCTTCCATAATATCAGTGACCATGGATATGTATAGACGTCAGCAAACCGTGACCTAAAGATATTCAACAAATCGGCCCGGTATGCGGACCATTGGTTATAAGCCAGGTTTTCACCTCCACGATTCGGGTGAGTAACAAATACCCGTCCTCTTTCCCAATAACTAACCAGTTTACATTATGATATGATATAGGTCGTTGACCCTAAGTTTTCTACTGAAAGCGCGGTAATTGAATACAATGAAGTTAAGCAATAAGTTAACGGATTTTAATTTCTGCACAAAGTTGTTAGGTCAAAGCTTGCCCAGCACATTCTGGCATGATGTTTTGTTTGTCTCTCCTTTTCGAATAAATTATTAAAAACATGGACAAAAGTATTGAACACTCACTATAGAAGCTCAGAATTTATTTTAGCTGCAATGAGGATAGTATTTGCCTTACTTCATTAAAAAAGACTTCGTCTAAATCGGAGAGGTGGAACACCTGAGTATGGCGAACAGCGAGGAAATATAACAATGGTTCTGCCATCCCAGATGAAAAGGAAACTGAGATGGGTTTTTACACCGCACACAGGGCCGGTAATTGACATATATTTAGCTCTAGCGTCTAGCGTTATCTATTGGTCACTGATATTGGGGGAAATAAATTGAAGTGACATTTTTCTTTCCAGAAAAGGTGAAAGTTTATTTGGCGGGCGGGAAACAGATAGGATATGAGTTTTCAATACGGTATTATGAATTACGCTTGGTTTTCTTCCTCGTGCATATATGGTTTAGACATCGACAGCGCAGAAGGGCATGGCCCATACCCTAACTGGACCTCAAAAAGTGCAATTCCGGGTTTTTAAGGGATGCCGCGATTCATGCAGGAGAATCGGAAAAAAAAAAAACTGTGGAAATTAATTTTTAACTTTATCAATCAGGGATAAGTGTGTTGTACAATTCCATATACTTTAATGTTGAAACCAAAACCACCAATAGTGAAAATGAAAAAAATGAAGTATTTGAGGGAAATTTGTCATACCGTCTCCCGGACGAACATAGAAATACAGCACGGCATCTCAAAAATCCACACTAAAACAGCCGATGTGGTTTACACCAGTAATGAATAAACAAAGATCAATGTGTTTTTGAGATCAAACTGTATTGATCACGGTGAAACAATATCACGCCGAAAATCTGTGAATTCACCGGAAGCTTTTTGATCTCCAAGTCGGAATTTTGATATGCACGTTATATAGAAATTACAGAATCAGATAAAAAGTACTGCTTTGTCTTAATACATGGATTTCAAGCAAACACTTATATTAGCATATTACATTCCAGTACCCAAAATAAAAAATATTGAATTGTGATGATTTTTTTTGATGTTTCGGATTATTGCAAATGCGCATGCTAAGCCTTTAAGGAATTTAGGCAACCCTGGATCAAGTATGATCTTTACAGTGTCTTAGGGAAAAATTTCTATGACAAAACTACACTGATAAGTCTATTTGGGCCCATGACTTCAAACAAGTGAAAGTAATTGTAATTGTAGTGTCTATCTCCAGAAAGCTTACTATATGATTATGAAAAACCATTCCCACCTTTCTCTCTTAAGATTTGTTTTATTCTAAAAATTCAACACCCACTTTTTCTGGATGGAAGTGGGAGTACATGTTATTCAGAAACTTAATTGATCGTGGCATTTTTCATCACGTAGCTGATTCCTAGAAAGTTTTCCATGCTGAAAACAAACCTCAAGACATACAGTATTTCATACTGGTATATGGTCTGTAACCAAGAGTACAATCAAAGTCCACGTCAAATCTCCTAGCCTTGTTCAAGGCTGTCTGCTGAGAACCGACAAACTTGCTAATTTTTTGTTGGCATTTATTTAGGATTAAAATAAGGAATAGTTTGTCTTAAATGCCTTAGTTCCCAATGTAGGGGAACCAAAGGTCAACAAAACACCATTGCATCAATGGGGCTTGACCTTGTTTCCCCTATTTCGTAAGTAAAGGCTTTAAGACACTCAAACTATCCTTATGTATTAGCCTATGAGCTCCTCTATAATTTGCACCGTTTTTTTTTAATCCAAATCGGAGTAGTAATTTTAAAATTTGAACCCCCTGTACAACGAAACTACTTTTTATTGATTTTTGTGTTTTTAGCCTATAACTCCAAAACTTGCGGCCCCAGATAGTACAAACTATACCTTTTGGAATCCTTATTGATTTAAACTATTAACTGGTATACTTTTCAACATGATGGATCAATTTTGGAAAATTTGACCCTGTTATTGACCTTTGACTCCCGAAAAAACCCAATTTCCTC
>JAMKCH010008893.1:0-72429 GCA_023653785.1 Ophioderma brevispina
AAATATTCTCATAGAAAAACGCCTTACTGATACAGCAAAAATGGGTTCATGAACTGAGATTAGGATGTGCTTGAAAGCCAACAGCTGTAGAGTAACTTTTAACTTTTTTCATGATAATTTTAAAAAGCTTTATTTCAAAACATATTGTAACCACGCTACAAAGTTACTGCACTGAATTGACTTACTGGAAACTAACTTATTTTTATAAAAACTCTTTTAAAAAAAAAAACCCAATAATTTTTTTCTTCATAACTCATTTTGCATGTATTTTGACTTATAGCATGGCCACGGTAGATACAGACAGGTTGTAACAGTTAGAACAGCATTAGAATCAATGAGCTCATGTGCATATTATTCAGATAAAATTGGTTAAAAAACCACAGGGGTTGTGGGGGTGGCACTTAAAGGGGCGTGTTCTTCGTCTTTGGGACCCCCCTGATTTACCCGGGTAGTATCCTATTTGATATCAGATGAAAGGCCATATTTTTCTCACATTGTCTCCTGAAATTTTACAGGCCATCGAACCCATTTCATTCCCAAATATAAACAAAAAACCGCCGTTTAGTGGGTAACCCACTTTATTAGCACAGTATTGAATAGGGCTTGCACATTCCTTATTGTTTCTCCCATCAAACCGCAAGTTTGTTTCCCACGGTACTTGATGGGGTGTACGTACAAGTGCCCGGCCTCATATCAAGTAGCGAACACAATACACATAGATCGGAACAACCACCTTTAATTATGCACGGTTGAAATTCTCTGTTGGAATCTATTTTTATTTTGTACAGTATTTTTTATTTTGTACAATAGTGACACGCCCAGCGCCGCTTCCCCGATGGGGGTCACTACACTAACAACCTAGCAAGAGGACGTCCTGAGGGCTGTTTGTGATGGTTTATTGGTTATATTTTTTCCCTCACCTTCCGTGGACACAAGCATGTTATGACAAGAGCTGGACGGCCATATCACAAATGGGTAATATTTGTTTGCTCTGAAATGCACCACTTCAGAGTACATTGGAGAGGATTCTATCTCTTTTTATCGCATAACTAATGCGATAAAACTAACCAAATGACCGGGCCAGGTGTTTCAGGGGAGCTCATCCCCATGGGACTTAAACATGCATCGTATAAAAATTGTTATGAATGATTATGTTACGGCTGTTATGAATTCGTCAGTCAGGCATTCAATCGAAATTTACAAATAAATTTAAGCACGATTTTACATTTTCCACCTGAATGCATTAATTGAAATCAAATGCCGTGACTTACTGCCGAAACCAGCTGCCACGTAAATCGTATAATTCTGGGGGAGTTGAAATAAATGCAGATGTAAACCAGCGAGATAAAATTGCGTAAAACAAGTTTATGGATTTACGTCCCCACCGAGACGTAAATACAAGGGATATTAAATAGAGATGGTAAATAAGTGTCATATAAAATTAATTCTCACTGCCATAATTTATTTCTGATAACCTTTGATGTCATATAATAAAAAAAACGATGGCCAGAAATTTAAAATAGTTGTGTGTTTGCCCTGACATAAAATATCCAGTTATAATTTTAATTATTTATCAATTTTCAACTGGTACAAAAATTACCATGTGCTTTTTTTTTGCTGTATCCTTTGTTTTTTTGCTAAAGGTGTTTCATGTACACATACCACTACCAACAAAACCCCATGAGGTTCCTAATTTTGGACCTTCATGGCATTTATAAAATTTGGCTGCCTTTTGTTTGACCTAGAACTTGTCTACACACACCAACAAACCCACATCTGCTTTGCTGGGATTGTCATACCAATTAAACAACACCATGTCCGGTGGCAGTAGTAAGATTGAAGCACAATAAACAAGTTTTTTGTGTATGTGGCCCAGCTTTGAAAACTGTGCCAGTACAGTGGTAAAAAGACATCTCCGCCTCAGTACACCCAAGCCTCACTAGCTGATTGGCCCCCCCCCCCCAAAATGTGTTTGGGAGGGCTTGTGGAGTAGCTTATTAAATGCTGGTCGGAGGATACAACCTTGGCTGTCAACTCAAACAGGATAGATGATAGCCAAAGAGATTTGTGGTAATTGCTGTTTTTGTATGCTAAAAACCTGACAGATGACACCCTCTTGTGTACATTGATGATGCCATGCTGAATATACAATTTGATTTTACCCTCATTTCGAGATAAACAAACCATGGTGGAAGGGGACTTAGAGTAACTCGAGTGTAATTTCCCACCCCAAATAAAATTGCAGCTTGAAAATAAATTTAGCAGAGGTTATACAATAAGGCCATGCACTGAGGTCATCGCAAGGGGAACACCACCACACCGAAACTCCGTCAAGACTGCGGATGTGATTGTTGTCTCCCACCAGCTGATTCTAATTCCAGCCACAGTGCACGGGCCACAAGATACCACATACGCACATGCACAATAGCCCAGGCTGTTTTTAATAGTCCATAGCAGCAGGGCGTTTATACTCCTGGCATCTCCCAACTTGAGCAACCTCGACCCGTTTCTAATTAGTAAACTGCCACTTCTACATCTTATATTTGAGCGTGTGTGAACAATTGACACTAGCTGTAACGTTGACTTTTTGTTCTCTCCCTTTTTTTTTTCTTCAAGTCACATCCAGCCCTATTTCTAGTCTACGCTGTTTGTGTGTTATCGTCGTGATCTGCTGGGTTGAAATCTCTTGCCTGTGGAGAAGACAGTGCTCGTCTGTATCGTGGCCTGTTAACCCATCATCGAGCGAAGAGGGATTGTATAATCTGCGTTGCCATAGCTTTGGCAGAAATCTGGTGGTAACCAACCAACGGTGTTAGTGGAGAGCATGTAGTGGCGGGTAGGTTATCTTGCCCAAAGGGCTGTTAGAGCAGCCAGTGTATACTCTCTGCATGCCACAGTGTTGTCCTTCTGTGCTGTGTGCTATCTATAAACCAACTCACGTCTAAACCATTGGCTGGTCTTGACAGAACCCTTCAGGCAAACACGCAAACGACGAAAGCGTCACTGCTATGAAGGATTTGAAGATTGTCACCGGGCAGCAAACTCCGTTCACCGGGGCGCCTACCAATAATAATATCGCCGGACAATGGGAAAAACAAAGGATTGTTCAGTGATGGGAACTGACACTGGTGTACCCATTGATGATGTACCAATCCGATTCCCAGATGTGTCGTTGAGAACGAGCCGACACAGCAGACACATCATCAGCAGCAAAATCAGCAGGCAGCAGGCAGCAGCAGCAATAGCAGGTACTAACGAGTAATCAATATAAAAAAAATACCCCCCCCAAAATCTTTCAGCACGTTATATCACCGTAACAAATCTAGTTCAAATATTTTGAATGGTAAATCGTCATGCCAATCGAAACTTCTCAGGCCGCCAGAAAATAAATACATACTTACAACGTACAACTGTTTATATGCTAGGGGGGTTTGGGTTTTTTTACAGTTACTGCGTAGTTATTGCATTGGGGTTTTGGTAATCATTATAGCCTGCCTGGCATTGGGGGTAATATCGTGTTTTTTCCCTTGAGCGAGTCTTGCTCGGTGTTGTGTTAAACTTTCACATTTGATGTCTGAACGTGCTGAGGTAGTTCACGGGGAATCAGCACGAATTATTGATATGTAATGACGGGTGGTAATTGGTGTGTGAATATACCTATACTCAGTGTTATATGTACAATTGTATGTAGAATTTCTACCCAAACATCATGAGGATCACTACGATAAAGATTGTTTAGTTACGTAATCTCCTCCATTCCCTCCAAAATCCAATACCCCCCCATTAATTAATTATTAAAGCCAATTAAGAATAATTGATTGAACATGGTACAGTGACTACTTTTATTCCCGGTGATTTTCCTTTGTCTGGTTTAGTATGCTAGAGTCTAAATCATTAAATTCGATGGATATATTGCCAACCTCATTGCCGTATGTGCGTTGTGCAATTTGACGAGGCATAGTTAAAAGTTTTAACAATCCAGCTATGAATTATAGATAATAAGCAATTAAAAACCCAGCTAGTTCCAGCAAAAAAAAACTGTTTTTTTTTCCTTTTTTCATTTTAAAAAAAGTAAGTATTTATGAACATAGTTTGACATCAGTCTATGATAGTGCATTCAAATAAGCCAAAACAAGCCCAGTTATAGGTCAGTGATTTTGAGATGGCCGTCTCAAATGATGCAGGTCTTTTGGAAGCCATCTCAAAAACCATCTGACTTTAACATGTACATGTTAGGGCAATGAAAGTCAAAATGTTGATGTTTTCCGAACAATTTTGCAAATAATAATGCGGAACTGCTGTCATTTTCATTATTTCATTATGCGTTAATTTTGAAATAAACATTAAATTTTCACCAACTTCAAGCGTGCTATAATAGCTAAAACTATTGTGGTCAAATAACCGCCACCATACATTTTTAAAAATGGTTTTGCAACTTGTTCTTTGGTTTTTTTAAAATCTCAAAATCACATCACAAGATGTGATCAAAGGAAGAAACCTTGATAATGTTACTTAAAATACAAAATAATGAACTTTTTAGAGATTTCAGCATCTACAAAGCGGGCAGAAAAGCATTAACGAGGGCGGGCGGTTACGGGAAACATAAAATCGACTTTCATACGCCTTATAGCCTATCAGAAATTTAGAGTTCAAAAGGTTCAACAATGTAAACCACAAAGAGAATAATGGGTGCATTTATGCTCCAGAGCATTTCATTTAACCAAATTAAAACCTTATTGGATTTGTAAAAAATCCAAAAATTGGCAAATTAATAACAGTATACTTTAAATGTTACTGACTGCAGTTGAAACAAAATATAATTAAAAAGAATCCCCATCTGACACATTATTTCAGTGCATATGCCATGGCATAAGAAGTCTTTAAGAAGATTTAAACAAAGTTGAATTAGCTGCTAGTACTACTAGCCATAATGATAATTGTTACTAATTAACAGCGATAGTGACAAGCTGCAGTAGTAGTGAGAGGCAGAGTAATAGAATTTCAGTTCTCGGCTTTTGCAATTCGTGACGGGGGCTTGTTAGTCGTACGGAACCTTATCCGACGTGACCTGCAAGTGTTAAGTAAACTTTTGTAACCTACCTAGGGCCCTGTCTAAATACCCCAGGGCCCCTTTGCCAACTTAAGTCCACTTATTGACCTCCCCAGAGTGTAAGGTCCTAACTGCCACAAATGTCCCTTCTCAACTACCAACGATCCCCTTTGTAACTGTCTCAGAGCTCCTTCCCAACTGCCACAGAACCTCCTTTCAAGGTTAAAAAACTACAATTCGCCTCATCTAAAACAGTGCCCTTTCCAAAAAATAACCCAAATTATGGCCAATTCCAAAATACTCATGGGTCTCCGTTCCAGACAAATGATCTTTTCTGAACTAACCCCGAATGTTTTCCCAAGTACCCCAGGTCACTTCCCCACCAACTTATAACATGTTTCTCTTCCAACAACCCCAGGGGTCCTTTCCCAAACAACCCCATTTCATGCCTCTACAGCACTCCAGCCCTGAGTTACTAATAGTGAACATTAATTTAGTTCTTGAGCTCCTTTGGGAAAAATTGTTTTGCCTCAGAAGCTTAATTTGAGTTCTTAATACCTACCTATTTCTCCAAATCCATTTAAAGGCCCTATTTAAAAGACAAAAATCAGTTACCAAATCCCGAAGTTCAAAAGTCGGGCAACACCACATCCCTACCAGAGGCCCCCGTCTCTCGCCCTCTCACACTCTCCCTGTTTCCTCAGCTGATTTTGAGCCAAATTTTTAAGTTCAAAGCGGCAAAAGCCTCCAAGTTTCCTCATTTTTGTCTTTCTAATTCTAAGGGCCCTATTAAAGACAAATCGTTCCCAAGCTCTTAAATTGGAAAAGTCGGCCAAACAAATCCGACCCAAAAAAGGTTGAGTGCCGGCTCACCCCCTCACTTCTTCTCATACTCTCACTTTCCTCTTGATTCTTTACACACACATTTCCAGCATCTACATCTACATAGTCTTCCAAATACTAAAAAAAAACTATATTGACAACATGTCAGGTTTAAGATATCATCAAATATTGGCTGATTTTTTCTCATATAACACATTTTTTGGATTATAACTTACTCTATCCACAGCATAAGCAAAATATTTTTCAATTTAGCTACTTAGTTAAAAAGAAATAAAACATTGTAATTATGACAAATAAATAGTATAGGGCCCATGCATAGCCGGGAAGCCCCATGGAGCAGAGCCAAGGACAATAACATGATCATGATAATTATGTATCACATATCCATATACACAATAGGGGACCTTGATGATCACATCTGTTATTCTGCTATAGCCTTGGTACACGGATGATTGACACGAGGATTTTGGATATTGGATTTTCATGACTTGATTGTTTGGCGAACAGCATTAAAGACACCACCAAATTAGGTAAGTAAGCTATGAGATTAGAATATTTAATACTATTTCAACCTATCCCATAAAACAAGTAGATTGAGACCCTCAGATCTGCATATAAAAATGTGATGTACACATTTTACCAGCATTAGGTTGGATTCATTTGACACCATGTATTATGGGGTTATTGGATTTGGTTCATTGATTCTTCAACATGCTTTAGTTCCACCAATGCAAGTTGAAAACCACTTGCAAAACAAAAGGTTTAACATTCGGTCCAATTAAAAAAACCACAACTTATTTTCTTCTTTCAGTAATTACATCTAAAAGGTTCTGTGTTATAAATCATCCCCCAAATGCCTTCAGATACCCAATAGTTTATATTTATGCACCCCCTCTTCTCTCTCCGAGCACACTCATTAATGTTTTATCAATATGATACCCCCCCATTTAGGAAAATGAAAAGTCCCAATGTCAAGTCTATAGATGTACTTCATTTCTTGAAACTATTTGCCTCACAAACGTCAAAAATTCCCCCCCCCCCCCCCCCCCCCCCCCCACCTTTTTCCTTCACAAAAACCAAAACAAGCCTTTCGGCCCTGGGAGAATACTTCAACACACTAACATATCCAATTATAGCTCCAAGCACGCTTCCTCTATCCAAAAACCCGTTGACACTGAAGTCCGAAATTTTCTCACAAGCAAAAGGCTTGCAGTACCTACCACCAATACGTGCACACCCACTACTTTCTTCTGTCGGCCACATTTTGGATTTTCAAAGTAGAACCATTCCAACTATACAGACAACGTCCTGATAATGATAACAAAAGGAATGTGCAATTTTCTACTCTTATTTATAATGCACAACACCATATTGGATCAATGCCATGTGTTTGTCACTACAATATTTAAAAGTTGGTGTACGATACCCCCAAAAATAGACGAGCTGTGGCATAGGCATGAGTGCATCAAAGCACAGTTTTTACATGTAGATTGTGCCACCTGTGTGCAAACCGGTAGGTTGTTATACATGCATATGTCTGTCATACATCAAATACAATACAGATATTTTAAACTGCCCCTAAAACAAATATTAAAAACAACAGACTGTTTATTTACATAAAGAGTACAAACACTTCCGCTACCAAAAATGTTGTATACTTCTTATTTGATCAAAATTTGTTTCTTGAGACAATGTACCCAAATGTTATTTTGGTATATTTTAGCAGATCTTTGATTTCTTTAGGAGAATGTCCAGGAACAAATTCATTTTTTTTAACTACATTTTTTTTATTTTTTTTATTTTTTTTATTTTTTTTATTTTCAATATTGTTGTTTAATAAAAAGCAATGCAATTATAACGTTTTGGCCATACACAAAAGGCATGCTTGATGGTTAATTTTATGAAGTCATTATTTTTGTAACTGAAATTTGCATTTGATTTGTTTGGGAGCCGTCCCCCATTACTTTGGATTTTTTTGGCCTGACAAGGACAGGAAAATAATAATTTCTGCAAATTTTGTGTGCGTAACAAACTATTAAAGGTGGCATGAACTCTGGATCCACCTATCTATCTTACCATTTAACAGAGGATGACAAGAGTTAAGTGCCTTCATTTGTACTGTCATTGAATTGATGGACTATTTGGGGGGAATTCTAGTACTGGGGCATGTCAACAGTTTGTTAACTCCAGCTGTATGTATGTAGGTTGCAACTCTTGAAAGTAAATAGGCCTACATGAGAGCAGTTTCACTCTCAAAATTTGCAATCAACATAGAGCAAATTTAGTTGTGCATACATGTACTACAGAAAAGTGTCACTTTTGGGAGACTATATAGGGCTATAGAATTATAGAACTCTTGAAAAAAGAGAAGTACAATTTTGAAATGTTTCAATTTTAGCCTTATAGGTATGTGGAGTTAGGGGTAATTAGGGGTGTTAGTTAATTTATCAGTGATCAGGTGAAATCTGAGAAAGAAAATTCAAAAAGTAGATTTTGCAGGTTTTTTTATAGTGTAGATGAAATAAATGCTTATAGCTGAGCTTTTGTTAATTTCAGGATTTCAAAGTCGTTTCAGGCTGCAGGTCTTAAAATATGTGCGAGTACACGTATGTGTCATATTATCATCTTCATAAGAAAATTTGCCATCATAGATTATCATACCCCACTTTACAAGGTCCTCAATCCTTAAAATGGTAAAACATCAGTTTTTAGGATAGCATTTCTAAAAATATATTTCACCTTTCAGTTCTAACATTTTCTTAATTTTCTTGATAGGGCTACGTGTGTGTATAGTATTATTAATATAATTAACTGCATCAAGTCCTTATTTGTTTTATAAAATAGTTTCACTGATTTTATTCTTTAAAATCTTCCTTCAGGGAGTATTTTAGTTGTCTAACACAATTTCTTGATGTAACCCCCACCCCCATTAGACTTAAAAAAATCATGCTCTACATTGTACTTGGGAAAACAGGCATGCACATGATAGGTTCTTCTGTACAGTATGTCATCAAAATGTGACGATGAAGTTCACACTGATATTATCTGTGAGTAGTTATGTTTTATTAGTTTGCAAAAGGAAAAAAGATTTCCTTTTACTGATCTGAGCATATAATACTCTTGAAACAGATGTTTAACGCGACCTTGAATTTCAAAAGGTCAAAACAAGCAGCCTGCATTGTTGCTCAGCTGGCAAGTGGAAAAGATGAGAAAATTTGAAGGATCAAGTTGATTTTTAAGGATCAAGTTGATTTTTTTTCTTAGTTTTTAGAAGTTTTCAGTAGTTAACATCTTTGAAACATCACTTAAATTTTAAAATGACTCTACTTCAAATATACAGCAAAATGCACAGATAGATATTTTCCTTGCAATTTAGACTTCACATTCCATGTCCCAGCAGCAATTTCACTCGCCTCATTTTAATGAGAGTGAAATTCTCTAGACTTGAACTTTGCATTATTTCACTCTTAGAAAAAAATTAAAAGAGCAAAGTCACTAGTTCTCATCTTTTTTTATGAATGAATGCACATGAAGATATGCATGATACATGTAGTTTTAACTTCATTTTAGTTTGGTCCAGGCTACATGTACATGTATACACTCTTAAAAATGCCTCATCAAACATGAATTTACACTGTTTTCTAGTTCAATGTGACTGGAAACTCTGGTAAAATTGACCAGAATATACTCATATTTGACAAGATTCTGGTCAAAATGACCTATTTTCTGGTCAAATTGACCTGTTTTCCAGTCAAAATTTAACTAGAAAACAGCGTAAGATCATATTTTTCTTGCATTTTTGGCACCTAGTCAATTAGTCATTTTTAAGAGTGTAGATTTCCTTCAAACCCAGAAGGGCAAATGACCTTTCCCCTCCCTTCTACTTCTAGTGCAAGCAGGATAAAGGTCAGGAGAACAAAAATGAAATATTCATATCAAACTGAATATTTGCCTGAAAATTTGGAATTCTGGTATTTTTCAGGCTATCTGAGCCTGAAATGAAGTAAAATCTCCACCTGCCACATGGCATATGCTTCTGATATACATGTACACAAGAAAAGCTCCTTGATTTTACTCCCTTTCTCTGGCCCAAAATGTTGTCATTTTGAGCTCCATCTGATTTTAAAATGTCACACTCCATACAAAACCCAGCATCACACACGATAATCCTAATCAGCAAAAAAGTAGGCAACATGAGCGGTATCTATTGGTGTGAATCCACCCTAGTTTTTTCTTCTCGGTTTTTCTGGGGCAATTCGAGTTTGACCCATTTGATGCCAGACTTGTCAAAGTACTTTCCAAATGCCATTTGCCAAAGATCTCACCCTGGAATTAAATTACACTGCCATTAGACCGAAATCACATACCTGAGCGGAATACATTTTTAAAACTTGAGTGACAGTGAGAAATATATATTTTTTATTTATTTTTGTATGTGTATTGTAATAAAGCATTTCTTATTTTAGAAGATTACTTTAGATTTTTGTACTTAAAGGTGAATTGACTTGAACAGGATCCATTAGCTTCAAGTTCAATACACTGAATGTACAGATGTATGGGAAAGTGGAAATATTCGCACTACATGTACATAATTTTCACGCTTTTCTTGCGCTTCTGAGCAAGTGGGAAATTAAGAACACACAAACATGTTTATTTTGTGTGTAAGTCTATGTAGGATAACTGAAAAAATGCTAATTTAAAAACAAGTGAAAATGCTAAAAATTGCATGTGCAAAAATGACTACTTTTACAGTAATATTTCACTCAACATTCAATTTAGCACTTTCTGCATAATTATGAATGCAAAGTGTAATTTAGAACAAAGTTAAGAATTTGCAAAAATAATCATTTACTTGTAGGCCCCACTGTTCAAGTATGCAAGAAACCAGCAAATTAAAAAAAAAACATTTTCAAATTAACAAATTGTGAAAAGATACTACCTTACAATTTTTTTTATTTAAACAGTTAATGATTCCCCTTTTGAAAGTTAAAAATAGGCAGTACATGTACATGTTTATCAGAGAGCTGTTTACATCCACATACATGTACAATGTACCTCTCTTGTTGGTTACAGAATTAGGTAAAAATGTTCTTAAATTTGGCAAAAAAGACATTTTGGTTTTATATTCAGTGATTTTGGTAGACTGGTATAAAAGTCATTTTGGTAAAGCTAAGGGTCATAAATTAACTAAATTAGTTAGTCACACTTGGAATATGGGGTCAAATATCTACTGACTAAAATAAAATGACCGGTCATTTAGTCAGTTGCACCCCAGAGGGTGTTTTGAGTCAATCCCACAATGCACCAGTTTGGGGGAAATTTCACCTCAATAGGGTCATGTGATCACATAAAGATCCTATTCTTAACACATAAAAACCCTGACTTAAACGCTCATTTTAGCCCACAAAGCATTAGTACTTAGGGAATTTTTTGCATGATTATGACATGTCTTGTGGTTCTTAAACTTTTGGAACACCTTTTTATCCCTAAGTACTGACCATGTGTTTAGTACAGTACGGTTATAGGTACATTGCAATGACTTATGGGATGATTCAAACATCCTCTGGTTGCACCCTGTGAATAAGGAAAAGTTTGTCGTTTGGGGCGAGATAGCTTTGAGGTAGAGTTTCTGTTCAACTTCAAGGGAAATTAGAAATTACATGAGCCCTACTGTGGTACCTGTTGAACTTTGACAGTCTACTTGAACTGCCACAGGCATGGAATTATCACATTTTTGTAATAAAATTACAATGTCATTTTTTTCTCTGAAAAGTTTTTGGTATACCTGCTGGTTTGAATTTGCCTCAGTGAATATAAAGTTATTACTTTCCAAATTCAAATGCCAGAAGAGCACTTCAAAGCACTATGTATGGAAGAATGTTATACACATTTTTTTTTAAATATATTTGTTTTCATTTTTTTATTTCTATTTACAAAAAGTCATGTGAACTCCAGAAAAGAGGATGCATATACGAAATACTTTACAAAACGGCAATGTGACGCAAGAAAGAGAATGCATATATGAATAATTTTAACAAAAAAGGCATGTGACTGACTCAAGAAAAGAGGAATGCCTAATATAGAATCACAAGAAAAACTCTAGCAAGGATCACAAGAGAAGATAATAGTAGTTCTCACCAACAGCATGAAATATTTTTACAATTGATGTGTACATGTACAAAATTTAGTTAGAATCAAATGATCAAAAGGAGCACTTGATCAAAATGAGTGAGCACAATTAGGGCTTAAGAAAAGAAAAGAGCTTCACCTGCCTTTTTAAATAAAGTAATTACTAGAAATAATCTTTTAAGATGGGGATTATTGATTAGTGATTGAAATCAAAATACAAGGTTCAAAGATCCATTGCACACTCAAAATGAAAACACAGGTTAGTCAGCAGGGAGCTCAACATAATAATTTGTCAATTTGGACACAATTTGGATCAAAATAATCGAATTATAATTGATCATTTTTATACAAACTTGTTAAAATGCTGATAAATCTCTGGGTTACCCACTGACATATTTCCATAACAAAATGACTAACTTGTTTTTAGTGTGGATGCAGATGTAAAATTTCCATTTAAATATTAGTCACAAATTCAATCACAATTGATTATCTGTTATTATTGAGGGTCTCTGGCTTAGACTAGTATCTTATTGATAATCCAATTCACATTTCTCAAAAGGGTAATTCTGTTACCAAGAGCCTTTGTGCTTAAAGCTTAGCTATAGGCTTACCTGTATGCTTTGTTTGGTGCTTTAACTGGAACACCTGTCATAGTGGGGCAGAGCTGACTTACATGTAAATTTCTTTAGGTCTACCACCGGACTGCTTTTCTACAGTATCTCTGAATTGGCTCATTACATACAATCACAATTTAACATGATATAGTCTCCTGAGTAACCAATCAAAATAGACCTTCTGCCTTTGTCGGTATGCATCTTGAAGCCTTTCTTTCTTACAACAGTTCTCAGATTGGCTAATTAAATGTGGGTTAAAATAGTACAAGATTATTAATTAATGAATTACATGTAGTCTCTAGGCAACAGGATAATTTCCACATTAGTGAATAAACCATGATAGATGATGTGTCGTTTTGCAACTGGTTCTTAAAGGAGCATTTTGTGATCCCACCGCGTCTCCCTGACTTACCTCAAAAAAGTTGAGATTTTTCTATCATCTGAACTCATAGCCTTAGTACTCCACGTGTTACCTTATATAGCAAATTCAGTCTATCCCGTCAGAAATTTGCAATTTTTTGTATTTCTTCTTCTGTTTCTTCTGCCTTGTGCGTAAACGGACAGATATTATCGTACGATGGTGGTCTATGGGACCCGTGGGAAACAAGTAATTGTTTGTAACCTCAAAATCGGGATCAACTCAAATTTTGTGAACAAGCATTTCTCACGGATATCTAGCGAAACATGAATGGAAACATCAGGTGCTGGAATCACGAAATGCGCCTTTACATTATGCTTAAATGTGCTTGTTCCAATTTTTGTCTATCATGTTTCTCCTACTTGATATGAGATCCTGACAACTACGCTGACCACCAATTAACATGGAAAAAACTTGTGGTTTTTGATGCTAGACCCATAATGCAAAGTGCAAAGATTTCAATACTTGTCTAATATTGATGGTTAAACTATGGAATGAAATTTTTTTGTCATATCTTGGGAAAAAAGTGAATTTGAATGCCAAAATTTCATGAAGACAATGAAAAAAATAGGTCTTTCATTTGATGTAATTGTACCTCCTTCCGTTCAAATCGGGGGAGGTGGCAAAGTTGAAAAAATATCAAATTGATACTATACTTCCGTTTTAAATCGGGGGAAAAGATGATCGGAAACAAGCACCTTTAAAACATAAAAATACAAACAAACAAACATGTCCCTTGAGGCCTTATGAAATGGACTGGCCATCAACTTTGTCTACTTCCTTTCTACCCCATTCAGTATTTTGGTATCAGTACAGTTAATTCCATCAGACAACAAAACCCCAACTTCCTGAAATGGCCATACCAGCAAGCTGTTTTTGTGTATTCTTTGTTTATTCTTAATATGCAAACACTCACAGCAGCCATACAGAACCAGGTATTATATTTAAAAGGCTCTTGACCTATTTTTCATCTGGTCTTTTTTTCAAATGACAATAAAAAAGTTCATTATTCCATATTCATGTATTATGATTAATTTTTCATGTGACTGACTCTGTGTATGTTATTTCCCCATTTAACCATTTTAAAGTTGACCCCCTCCTTTTTCATAATGCAAACACTTGACAGTTAAAATTTTCTTGTAACAGGACCATTGGATTTTAAGCTTTGCATTTAAGTTTTTATTCGCATGTTAAATAGTAAACTAACCCACTTTTATTTTAAATAATAATGTGGTGAATTTTCGGTCCCAATGTAACTTGTTTTTTAGCTTGTTTTTGATGTATTTGTTTTGTAGAAAGTAATTGTTTTCTTTGACTGCTCAGGTTATAGAAACACTCCTTGACATTTTTGATGGCTACTGTTGGTGTTTTTTATTCTTAAATTTTTAATTGAAATCTTTAAGCATGGATGTTAAGTACTTACGGTCCATGGCTCGATTTCTAAAAGCCGTGTCACCAGGACCTCAGCTGGTATTCTTAAACGGAGACTAACTTTAGACCTGGGTTTAAAACAGGTTAGTCCTACCAGAAGGACTTTTTCCCTTTCAAAATACTGTGAAAGTTTAAAATAACGGGTAAAAAATTCCTTCTCATTGATGGGCTGGAACAGCCCATCCATGAGGAATTTTCTTTCCCGTTATCAAGCAACCTTTTAGAGTAAGGTTTAGAAAAAAAGGTCCCCTCTTGTAAGACTACCCTGGTTTAAACCCAGTCTAAAGTTTAGTCTCCTCTTTCAGAATACCAGCCATAGCGTTTAATAAAGGACGACTCAACTCATCACTATTTGGTGCCTATTGAAAACTACTATTTTTCTCCATTTTATGGTTTATGTTGTGACTTGAAATGCCTTATTTTGGTGACCAATATTAATCTTACAGTGTTTCTATGTGGCTATTAAACATTTTCAGTTTTATAGCATATTATCATGAAACTTTACTAACAAGGTAGGATATTGCAGTCCAAAAACTCAATCAATCACAGATTGAAAACTTACATAAATAGAGCCACCCCCTTTAAAACTGTTTTAAACTGTAAAAAGATTAAAGTTTTTTTACCTCCTTTATCCCACTTTTTGAAGATTTTGTTAGTGTTGTCATTTCAATAGCAAAAAAAATGGAAAAGACAACTTTCCAAATTTTTTTTTAAAAACTACTTTGGGAAAGGCAAATGCATCAAATTTTGAATAATTTGTTTGTATAAAAGGCTGATTACCTGAAATTACTTACACTGTAACTAATAGCTTCTCTTCAGCGTGAAAAGATTTCCATTTTGATTCTGTTTCCTTTTGGGCAGTGCCAGTCTCTTTTTTTTGGGGGGGGAGGGATATCAAAATTCATAGATGTTAAACCAATTTTGGCCCAAAATAGCTTGTTCTTGCCAAATGTGGTGATATTTGGGCCCCCAATCACTGAATTTTGTCAACAAATCGCTCATTTTTTCTTTTGCCGGGGGGTGGCGGTGGGAAACTGCAGGGGGGGACCTGCAGGGGGGAGCAAGAAACAAATTATGGGGTTCCCCTGTGGCGGCCACCACTGCTTTAACCTTAAACCAATTTTATTTTCAACATAGCTTTGCACTAGTGCATTAACATTATAAAATGAGCCTCTCAACATTAGATAAACAATCAATGGCTGGATGAGTAACTTGATGATAGGTTAGGACAGAGTGCAGTCAGCGGATTGTGAATTGCAAAAAGGTGATGATAAAATTTCCAAGTGAACATGGGCACTTTGATTGAATGTGAAAGTAGTGAGAGGAATGAATTGCGCATTATTTTGATCACTACTTACTCCGGATGGGGGGGGAGGGTCGGACCATCATCTGGATGATGGTGACTCCGCATTTATTTGTTTGCTGTTTTTGCGATATTATCAGCATGTTTTTGGTTTTTGCTGTTGAGCTCCTGCAATGCGGGAACTGATCGGTGTAAAATAAAAATAACTAGTAAATTTATGGCTTGATGACTACACATTTATTGCTTCATTAAATAATCTCATAGGATGCAGATTCCAGTATCAACATAAACATAAAGCACACTGGACAATGTGTAACTGTGGATGTTTATTTATATACAAGGTGCATAACCCACTCATGGTAAACCTACATGGGGTACCAACACAAAAACACAAATACAAACTCATATATAACTCATATGATTCCCATCACTACTGATTGCTGAGACATGTTACAACAAAACTCAACATCTCAGACATACCACCATACACATGCACTCGCACATTCATAGTGCACCCCATATCTTGTATGTAAGAGGGAGATACATGGCACAAAGCCATGCCTACACAATACATAAACACATGCACACACACATGCAATGCAAACACACAAACACACCTTACAAACTTTGGGTAATAATTAATATTTCCAAAACTTCATAAAATGCCTATTTTTCTCCGAATAAACAATTGAAAAAACTGTTGTGGACAAAATGTGTGTTTGAAAAAGAATTTCTTTTTGTTGCCTAGAAGATGCTACATCTAGACGTGCAACCAAACACCATTTAATCTATAAATAGTCCAACCATATCTCTTGTTCATGGCCACTTCACACACACAAACACACCACACACTATTTATTTTGGCCTCCAACCAACAACTTTGGTCAAGTATATGTATTGTTAATAGAACTCACACAGATGTATATCAATTGTTAAAATTCAGAATGAAAACCATCAATACATGCATATTGTAATTAACATCGTAAAATGTGCATCATAGCTAAAGTCGTGTATATTGTTTTCATAAAAAGTCCACAAAAAGATTGCAATCATGACAATATTGTCGTGAATTTAGTCGCGTCCATCATGGTTTGCTCGTGGTCAACAAACGTGGATTCAACCACTAAATAATTTTAATTTGCTGATATTACCTCTACAGCAATGTATGGGTTCTTGTGATTCAATCCATTGGCCTATGACTCAGAATTTACATGTACTAGGACTGACCCTGTGTGTGTATGGATTACACGCAGGAATATGCAGGGTTTCTGAACATAAAACAAACTTGTAAAATGCAAAAGGTTTTGATAGTCAGGCTAGGTTTTAAAGGCCAGTATTTCCAGCTTTTTTTTTAATGGTGCTATGAAAAATATGTCTCGTTGCCATTTGGGATAAAAAGATAAATAAAAAATGAATGCAAGATTATAATGCACTTTAAACACAAAGTTTGCTTTTTCACATTTAGTCCGTGTCACTAGGGAATATTGATCACATTTTTCAAAGTATTGAAAATTTTGGCACCATTAAGTATTGGCACACAGTAAATCACTACCCTAACCCCTAACAGCTCCCTATTTACACCTGGTGAATGAGACACTATACGGCGGTGCTCGAACTCTCATGAACCTGAGTCCTGCTCTTTCCCCTGGAAGTGCACTCGTGCCACAAGGATTGCCTACATTGAGCACTGTCATCACTGCTTTTGGGGTAATTCTTAGTAATTTTATGAATTTCACCTTTTTTAAATTTAAGAGTAAAAACATTTTATATAAGCCCTTTAAAAAAAATTTATTGATTCCATCGCCTCCCCGCCCTCCGCCCCGCACCATCTTTGTGAACCGCGCGCAATCAATTTTTTTTTTATTTTTTTTTCATTATAGTGAAAAAACACTTGAAAAAATTAGAAACCCGTACGGAAAATCATGTCCCAGTGGCCATCTGAACGTACTGCACAGTTTGGACACAATGCTTAGTTCCAAAGAGTGAGCCTGCAGCCCTGGTTTCCGGTGCTACTTCGATCATGGATATGAGCACACGGGTATACGAGAATACATGACATAGTCTCGGTTCCAGACCATTCACGAAGTCCCCCAGTTTTTCGTGCACGTTTTGTTTGCGGCTAATCAGCCAGAAATCTTGGCAGCTTATACCGGAGTCTACGATGTAACAACGACTGTTGGGTATGGGCTACATCGTGTATGCGAATGAAACCCAAACTTGTTCTACCCAGCATTTTTTGTGGAAAGAATTTTGTATTGTGTCCCACCCAATGAATTCGGCAGCAGCCGTCTCAACTGAATAAACTGCATGGAAGCAGAGGTATGAAGTGCCATACTTCGTGGCAGAATAAGTCCAGCCATCATGGTCATGAACTAGAAGTAGTGTGCTTGTGGGCTAAGCTGGGCTGTGGTTAAAAAATTTTTGGGTCGCTTGCAAAATGCGACAAGCTTTTCTTAGCTTACTCATAACCTACCCATACGTGTGGCGCAGAATGGGTTTTTAATTAGCTTTAAGTAAACCAATGCATGTGGCAATTGTGTTAGTAAAATTAATGTGATTCCATGTGTAAAATTTGAGATCTCTTAATTTTTTAGTAAAGTTTAAAAATAAATAGATCAACCAATGGGGGGGGGTTGTTGAGTCCTGAGGTGAAGGGTGCAGGGTGATGAAATGTGCACTTGACTCATCAGGATGCGAAACGATGATATACCACATGTACAATACATCATGTACATGGAAATTTATTTTACTCTAGACTGTAAAATTTCAAACCGTTGAACATTTTATGTAGTGATACATTTATGAATGATAGTCCCCTGCTATTTTGAGACACACTTCAAGTTTCGGACCTCAGTAAATGTTATAACTAGTTTGCTACCATCGCGATAAAAAAAGAAAGCCTCCCTCCCTCGTCACTTTTCGAAGACCAGTTAGGACGGGGGATCTAATCTATTTTTTTAAAGGAAATATGTCAAGATTTTGTCAAGCCCAGTTTGACTTACCTTCATAAATATATGTACATACACACAAATTCCCGAAAAATAATACAATTTGATGTAAAATTAACAAAATAAGGGCTTTTAATTTTTTTTGCTTTTTTTTTGACTACGAAGAAACCAAGGCGGATTTTTCGCCCAACATGCTTCATTGATCAAAGCGCCCAATTTTTGCTCTCCTCGTGACGTCAAAAAGTGATTACCAACACAACAATCGTGTTGACTCAAATTGTTTTGCTGATACAACTGTAATTGTGGATGGATTAATGAAAGTATAATAAAATTAAAAAATCAATTTACAGATGACATATGTTGTTTCATTTGTTGTGTTTAATTATTATTAATGGCACCACTGCGATAATGAATGGTCACAACGACGTAAAATTATGGGAATGGTCATATCACTTTTGACGTCACCATTTGCCTGCGATGTGGATTTTTCCTGGAATCGTTTTCGTAGTAAGCTTATTGGCTGAAAATTAAAGGCAAAATTACTCAAACAAATGTGGACAATTTTTAACGTATTTTGATTTATAGGTAATCAACTTACGTAAGCTTTCCCTCCATCCAAATTGCCAAATAGTTCAGAATCATGACCTATTTCCTTTAAGCTCCTAGATATCATATTTTCCCTGTAATACATGTAGTACTCTTGTTTGCATCTATTTCTTATTGCTCTTTACACAGCCAAAAGGCTGTATGTCATATAATATCCCCACATCGATAAACCCCTACCCGTGTCTCATCTCTAGCCTCCCTCCCAGGATGAAGAAAGGGGTAAACCTTAAGGGATTGGAAGCTAAGAGATTGCACATCGTTGGGTAGGGAAAATCGAACTAGGCCAATGACAAGGTAGGACACGCCACAAGGGTGTCGCGTCGCCCGGGCAGCAATTTTGTGCCCATACGTGTGTTCTTATGATGACGTCATATCCGTCCTGCAAACTTCTGTACAAAGCTGTTCAAAAGGCTAACAATCAAATTGATGCTGCTGATATTGAATAAGAGTACAAACCATAACGCACTATGAAAACGAACATGTCACAAATTAATGCTGGGATTTAAAGTTAATTAAAAGAGTCTTGCAGAGATTTGGAAAGTTTCTCTTTTTTCTGTCGTCACTTCCAAAAAGATCAAAATAGTACCGCCCCGGGCGGGCTGCAATATGCATACACTGGAGTTGATTCAACATGTCATGCATTGCACATACAATATACATTCATTTATGACATAGGAAATTCATAATTGGCAATATATAAGTTTAAAAGCATGAAAAGAAAAGAGATTTTTAAGTAAACCTGGTATGGTTTTATTTTACTACGTCGAGTGGGGACATAACCAACATTTTGATCAACTTTGCCAAATAATCTAGATGTAATCTATTAGTTTTGTGTATTTTGTCCTAAGTAATGTTTTATTAATGACTAGACATGTCAAACTTATCCGTCAAGATGATGGGGTCTTCCATGAGGTGAAATACAGATATAGCAAATCCTCGTGCCTTGGTGGGAGACCATGGGATTGGAAGTTCATTTTGGTTCAGAGCAATGTATATCAATCATTTTTTCTTGAGACTTTCATCATGTACATTTATAGACTGAAGAACTAAGAATGGGAGCCAACTTTGAACAGGTTCTATTCAATAATGGGTGAGGAGTAAGGAGTTAACAATGTTTCAAGATCATATTTCATATCGCTATAAACATAGCCTCAGAATCCTTTGTTATTCAGGGCATGAAAAATGGGCATGGCATATGAGAGAGTAGAAAATCTTGAAGTTGCCGAAAATTGGAATGACCTATGAAATGCAATAAATTACCAAAATTTGCTGTATTTGTTCTTTTTGATTTTGTGTTCAAATTAGAGCTTCTAGAGGTTATCTTTGCAGCTGGAAAAGCTTAAAACCCTGAAGGAGAAATGTTGAACGAATACCGTAAAAGTAGAAATATTTGTGCTGCATTAATTTTCGCGCTTTTCGCGAAAATGTTTCTTTTGTGTGTAAGTCTATGTAGGACGGCTGGAAAAAAGTGAATTTAAAAACAAGTAAAAATGCTAAAAATTGCAGAAGCGCAAAAAATACACATGCGAAAATTACCACTTACAGTAGAAAATTCTGACATTTGCTCAGATTTACTCCTTACATGTACATTGTAGTTCCAAGAAAAGCCAAATTCTGTGGCCTGTTGTCATTCATAAGCACAGAGTAGCAAGAGATGCAGGAAAGGCATACATTTTGTACAACAGTATAAATTACTCAAAATAAAAATGAATGACTTTATGGTAAATTTCACGTCTAGTTGGCTGTAGTCCAAACAAAATCAATCATTAATTTCCTTTTAAATTTTTATTACCTGTATGTACCTTTTTTTAAATTTTTTTTTTTCAAAAAGGGTTTAAAAGCAGGCTTAGAAGTTCACCTTAGTCCCTCTGTGAATCAGATGAACTACGATTTTGCTCATCCACTGGGATGCATAAACATGAACTGGCCTTTTGTGTTGAGGGCATCACAAATCATTCTCAAAAACCAAAGGGTGTATATTTGAAATACAATGGTAAATGGAAGTTGTTGAACTGTGCCAGGGAATTGAGACTACATTGGCTCAGAGCAGAAGGTGTATTGAGTCAATCCCACAATGCACTAGTTATGGGAAATTTTACCTCAATAAAGTCATGTGATTCCGCAAAAAAAATCATATTAACACATAAAAAACCTAACTTTTACACTTATTTTAGCAAACAAAAGCATTAGTACTTGGGTAATATTTGTAAAATATGTCGTGGTGCTTAACCTTGAACTTTTTTATTCTTTAGTTCTGATGTGTTTTGTACAGTACTATATAGGCACATTGCAATGCATTATGGGATTGATTCAAAACACCCTCTGGAGTGAGGGTAGGTGTTGATCATGTACATTGTAGATGGTTCCAATGCAACCTGGGAAACATGAAAAAAAAACCAAATTTTAGGTGTGGAGTAAATTTAAAATAGGACAAAAATGGATTGTGTATTTTAGGCCCAATTGTCATTTTTATCCCCCTGGCTTGAAAAGCAGAGGGGGATATTGCGAGGGTGCGAATGTCCGTATGTGTATGTATGTATGTGTGTTCCAGTTTGGTTAGGTTTGGTTAGGTTTTCGTTTTTTGCGTCTCCTTCGAAAAGTCCGATTTAGACCATTATCATGCTTTGAGGTGTATCGGATAAAATGTGTTAAAATCATGTTTTTTGGGAAAAAATGCCCATATCTTGAGTTATGGGTATTTCTATGTTACCCGCAGCAAGGAAATTATGAAAGAGTACACCTGCTTTCATAATCTGCAGAAAAAATGAAAATAGGAGGTAGGATTCACCAGAAAAAATTCAAAACGTAAAAATATGAAAAACTCTGTATTTTGTGATTTTTGACATCTGAGAGCTGAAAAGCCTGTGGAAATGTAAAATGAAGACACATTCTTTTGGTTTTAAATTGTTAAGATGTGACAACATATTGGGGAAAATGATCTTTAGATCTATTTAGTAACTCTTGAGCTACACATGGGAACCACCTTAAACCGGGTTTAGTTCTACACGAGTGGACCTTTTTTCCTTCCAATATGATGTAAGGGTATGAGAAAATTCCTCATGAGGAATTTTCTCACCCATTACATTCAACTTCACAGTATTTTGAAAGGAAAAAAGGTCCACTCATGTAGGACTAACCCTGGTTTAAACCCAAGTCTAAAGTTAGACTCCCTTTCAGAATACCAGCCTGAGAAACTAATCAAAATACATGTGCTCTAACCATACCTCTGATTGGCTATTTACAATATACAGCCTTATAAATATCCAATCAAATTGTTTGGTAATACCCCAGAGGTTGAATTGAGGCAATCCCACAATGCAACAGTTTTGGGAATTTTCACCTCAATAGGGTCATGTGATCCCATAAAAATCATATTCTTAACACATAAAAACCCGGACTTTTACGCTCATTTTAGCCCACAAAACATTAGTACTTAGGGAATTTTTAGCGTGATTATGAAATGTCTTGTGGTTATTAAAACTTTTGGAACACTTTTATCCCTAAGTACTGACATGTGTTTAGTACAGTACAGTATAGGAACATTGCTATGCATTGTGGGATTGATTCAAAACACCCTCTGGGTAGTACCCAGGAGGTTATAATGCTACTCTTTATTTCATGGCTTTTCAGGTTTTTCAGACTGTGCCAGGGAAAATATTGAATATTAAAAGATAACCTAAAATATTAACACTGTTTATTCATGAACCTGTGTTTGGAAATGCCAAGTAAGTAAATTAAAAAAGCCAGTGAAAGTGGTCAAATATTAATCAACAAATTTGCACAACTTAATGATATTCCAATGACTTCTATTCAAGTATTATATTATAGTTCAGAGGATGTTTGGTATGTTAAAAGTACCATGCAGTACTAGTTTATACTCAATTATATGTCAAACATTTGGTAAATTCTGTTTTGTATCCCCCAGGCCTGCTAGTTTGACTAGAAAGGTTAACAAAACAGTGCAAGAACTAAAGTTGTGTGAAAACCCAGAGGATTCCCTTAATTTTCTGACTCTCAGCAAGCGCATTTAACTGTGATTCCAGTGTGCATTATTGATACACAAACATTAACCCTGGTAAATGCTAGAATGCATTAAAGGTGCCCCACCTGATTACAAAGTTTTCCGTTTCATTGGAAGAGCTATCGCCAAATTTCATTTGAATCTGACATACCATTTTAGTGTGAGCAACAATTAGTGTATTTATAAATAGCCCATAGAGGACAAGTTCACAAACTATTTTGAAGTTGCTATAAACAAACCATATTTTAGCTTTGTAGCATTGGAATGGGAAAAAAGTCAAAGTATTTTACAAGTGGGATGAGGGAAAAATACAAGCTCTGCAATGTTACGAAAATCTTGGGTTGGATGGTGTGAAAGGTGGGGTCGAGGCTGAGGATCAGGTAAGTGCCCCTTTAAGCTATATGCTGAAGTATAGCTATATGCTGAAGCATAATCAGCAGAATGGGCAACTTGTGACAAACTTGACATAGGACCAGTGGCGGTACCAGACTTCTTTTTCCTGGGGGAAGGGGGACAAAATTAACAAAATTTAGAGATTTTTAACCAATTTTGGCCCGAAATTGCTGATATTCACTGATTTGTTTTTGGCCAAGAATCTGTCATTTTTCTTCTGGCCGGGGTTGGGGTGGGGGGGGGGGGAAGAAAAAATTAAGGGTGAAATTTCCCCCTGCCCCCTCTGGATCGGACACTTGGCAAGACATGGTGCAAGTGACAAAAACTGAGGGTGCCTCTTTGGGAAATCTGAGTCTTAACCCATAATTATGCCAAAATTGGTCGCAATCCCTCAAAAACCGGGACAAAAATCCAAAAGTTTTCACATTTCATCCCAACATTAAAGCCAGGGAGGAATTGGACACAATATTTTGGGCCAGGGGAACAAATTCCCCCTCCCCCCCACCCATTTCCCTTCCTAATCAGCACACCACTGCCTCAAGCCTTCATCACCTAACCCATCAAGATGAGCCTAAGATTCACCCTTAACGATACAATGCCCATCGGTAACTTAAAATTTTTCTTGAGAAACACATGATACTATTTTCTCCAACACCATCTATTGAAGGACAAGTTGTGGTTCCGTTGCACATCCAACAATTCCAATCGCCATGGCAACACAACTTAAATAGCATTTGAAATAAAGAAACTAATTATAGACTAGCGTCCACAATGACGTTAGGTTGGTTAGTGATCTAATAAGGGCCTATGTTTGATAGGCCGTGGTTGATCAGAAATCAATTCATAACCTGGCCAATGTAGTGTTGGCCTTGGGTTGTGTCATCTAGTAATAGCGGCAAAGACAAGAGAGAAATCAATGTGTCATAAAATAATAGAGAATGGTCGTCGTGATATTTCATGATTGGGCAGTATTCCCATTGTCCACTTCTTATGATTGCTAATGTGAAATACGAAAGTGAAATAATTATGATATTGTGTGCACTCATGCAAACAAGTGATTTGACTGTTTGGTAGTATAGAAAGGAAATTACTAGACAATGCTGAACAGCACAATGGTTTCTGAATTGATGACTGAAACCAGTAACCAGTCTGTCTGATTTCCCATTTAGATGGACTGTTCCACTGATTGGCTAAAAGGCTTTCATTGTGTTATGTGTCAGGCAGTTCAGCCTTCAGGCAATGTGGAGCAATTGTCCACTATGTATGATTGAGCATAAGCACACGTGCACAGGCATGGACACGCATGCACGCACACACACACACACGCACGCATGCACACACACGCATGCACACACACACACACCTACATACATGCATCATACATACACACATACATACGCACATACATACACACATGCATACATACACATACGTACACCCCTACATGCATGCCCGCACACATGTAGGCCGGCATGCATGCACACACACACATTATGTGCCAATCATGGACATGCATTATACATGTACTTGTATGTAATGGAATCAGTTGTATATGAACGTGTGTGTGTGTGGGCGCGCGTGCGCACGACTATCAAAACATGGCCAAAAAGATGAATGAGATCCATAATTAAATTTAGTGTGTTGAAATTGCATAAACTTATAGGATGTTAACCATATAAATATTATTAGCACAATAAGCACATTAGTGAATAGGTCATTGCAATGCACATTATCACATTACTATCAAAACCGCAAGTTTGTTCCCCATGATACTTAGTGGTACTTAGTTCCAGACTTTCATAATATAAAGTAGAGAACAAAGTACATGTTCACATAATCAGAACAAGCACCTTAAAATAGGAGCCTCAAGTCAAGCAGAATGCACAATGCAGTGTAAGTTGACTCACGAGTCATACTGGTATGCTGAAATCACACAGTCTTATAACCTATAATGTAATTGCTAGCCAATCAGCTAGGCTTTCTGGCTTGCTCGACTTTCTGAAAACTATGTCAAATTTGTGAAAGGTAACAACAACACAAGGATTGAATTGGATTATGTTCGGAAGTCAGAGATTGCATTTACATATTTTAGTCATGTTTTGAGGATGCGGAGGAACAAGGATTAAAGCATAGGTTATTTTTTTTCGTCAAATAACCTCAATTATGTACCTGCATTTCTATCATTTACTGATACCAATTTTGTCCAAAATAAGAATTTGTTTCCTGTAGATTTGTTAAGAGTGTACAAATGGAATTCTTTGCAAACAGTCCTAAAACTTTTAAAAACTGTTAAAAATGTGAAAAAATAATAATAATCCTACTGTTTACAGAGGTTTGAAATTGTTAATAATATTTTGTAGTACAAGAATCTGACTAGAAAACCATATATTATACCTGGTTCAGTATAAAGTGGAACAGGACCCCATTCTTTTGCCACTCTATTTCATGTATTTTTTGTCAGTTGTGGCGAAATATACTACATGTATAGCTACATGTACTATTATAGTGTTACTGTAGGGTACAGAATTATGACCCTAGCCTTCCTAAGTGTTATCTCTATGTACTCTATCAATGGTCATGTTTCAACTTAGAGTGAACACACTATAGTACATGGTAGTGCATTGGACTCGCAAATTACAATCCAGTTCAAATCTTGCTTCAGCCCAATCTAATTTATAATTCAATCTCTATTTTTTTATGTAAATTTTGAATAAAAACCCAACAATAAATGAAAATCCTCAAGTTTCCATTGAGATGTATATTTATACCACTTATTTGGATTGGATGTAATGTTTGTGGAGTAAATAGAGCGGGATAGTCACTAACCGTGCCTTCATTACCAAAAAAATCTCGATGTTTTTGTAATTTTTTTAGAAAGTATAAGAAAAAAATGCTTGTTGCTGTGATTGATTCAATAATTTTTTTATGGAACTCTCTTAATATGCATGTGTTGCCCTCGTAATATCAGTAATGCATTCGGAATGATTTTGGAACTGCCAGGCATGCACCGCAGGCCTCCAACCGGATCAATACCCATATATACATGCACTTGATAAACAATGCTTTAGCAAAACACGGCAGGAAGAAGTAGGAAGAAGTAGGTTGTGTCAACGGAAATGGTAAAAGTAGATTTTGCCCGAATTTATGTCGATACTGTTCTCATTATCCATTGGAAATACAATCATAACAACATCATCACGAGTTAATAAAGATTTCTGCGCTTGCCGGTGTAGAACTTGTTTGTTCATTTGGAATACTATCACAACTTTCAAGAGCTGTGACCTAAGATTTCGGTACTCGCAGGCAGTGCAATGTTGCTATGCATTTTTATGCTCGGTGGAAAAGGGCTGACTTCTAGCATATCGGCAAAAAAATACATTCTGCCTTCAAGAATGCAATCATATATAATTATTATAAGTTTGCATGGTTTAGAATTCTTGCACTTCTGGGCAAAATACTGTAACTGTATAAAATACTAGAAGAGTCTGTCATACTATTCATAAGAGGCTTGATTTGTCTGTGTGCATAAATGAAGCATCCTGATGCCGGTGTTCAGTACGAGAATGGCGTGTCATCAGGGTATATGTGATGAATTACAATATTGCTCATCTCACAGGGACATCAGCTTCATTAGGGTGATTGTTTTTTTTTTTTGTTTTTTTTTAACATGTTATTTTTTTTATTTTTTTTAATATAATTTTTGGGTATCATGTATGATACTCCAAAACCAGGGGATGCTTTTTCTACATCTCATGGGGAATTGAGCTACTGAACTGTGCCATGGGAATTGAGATTACTTGCCCATACTATGTAGCTATACTAGCTGTAGCAGGTGATTGTGAGATATGTGTAGATGCATATGGAGAGCATTTTTGTTTCTTTTAATATCTTGGTTGTGAATCAACGACAATGTCAAATTTACAGTATATAACAATTAACAGGCATGAGAATTTTCCGCGTTTCCGCGAATTTCCGCGTTTTTCCCTTGCCTGCGTCACATTTTTTATATCCCTAAATCCTAAATCCCTGTTTGTTTTGAAAGGAAAAATAATCACGTTTTATACCAGTTTTCATTTATTTCTTTAACAACTGGAAATCAAAACTATGTTGAAAGTCATTTTCGTGACCTTTTATACCCCTGTATTCCCATTAAGAAGGCTAGTGAAAGCACTCTATTGTGATGTGTAATGTGTTTGTTTTGAATAGGGAATTGCTCTGTAGTCGGTATACAGGAAAATTCCGATTTTCTGCGTTTTTTAAACATGGCCACTCACATGCCTGATATAAGAAAGCAAATGGAATTTTGAAAGAGAAATTACTTCAGAATTAAGTGATTCCACTTTTTGGCCTACGATGGGCATTTATTCCTTATAAGAAGTTATGGGGTCGGAAGTAAATTTGTTTGAACAAAATTATAAATGAATTTTGATTATCCAATCAGACTTACCCTGTCGCCATCAGACACATTACTACATGCAGCTATGCAGATTTGTTAACTACATCTCTGAAATCCATCACTGCTTTAAAATTGTCCGAGAGTCTCATTAAAGTTTTATCCTTGATAATGGATTCCCATCCTAAAATTTTTCTTGCCAATACTCTTATTCCTATACCAGTCACTTTTGTTATATTTTGGTACTATTGTTTTATGAGTCAATTATTTATTCCCAAATCATTCCAGACTTGTCTCAATCAAACCCAGCTCTCAAATTTGAGTTTTGTCATTATAAAAGTAGCCCTTGGTACTCCACCTTATTTACAGATCCCTGCAGAACACTAACAGTCAATTTGTCAGTACACTGAGAGATAAGGGTCATTGAAACGGTGGCTCCAAAATGAGGTTAAAATGCTGCTAAAATCCTTGCAGGCAATTGATTGGCCGTGAAACGCTTCCCTGGAGTGCAGAATTTGGGCTGCAGGGCACTGAATCTGATGATGATAAAGCTACAGCCGGATAGTCCATATTTTTTTGTTTTTTGTTATTATTGCCACTACAAAAAATGTATTTCTTTTACTAAGCATTGCTTACTTCCAAAGGGGGATCCAAAGGGGGAGTTAAAGAGGCAGTGCCAAAACAAAATTACTTAGTGGCATTTAGGAGGTAGAATTTAGGCCTTGGAAATACTAAAAAAATATTCTCTTGTAACCTCCTGATTTTCTACACTGATTTCTACTGATTATTCGACAATTAAATGTCATTAGAAACAAAAATTAATCACATATCAATCCACAGTCAAAAAACTGGTAAAAGGCAAAATATGTACAAAGCGCATAATTTTGCATGCAGTTTATATTTCTACCATTGTATAACCTAGATAAGTAACCAAAAGTAGTCTATATTCTGCACGCACCTTTTCTTTATACAATATCCTGTGATTGGCTAATTATACGTTAACCATCACCACTACTAAACATTACACCACCACCCCACCACCACCAAAAACACCACCACTAAACCCCTAACACCATCACCACCGCCTCTACCAACATCACCAACCCACATTACCACGGCCACAATCACCGCCACTACCATCATCACCACCACTGCTGCCACACCTACTCACCAACCATCACCACCATCACCACCATCATCACCACCAGCATCACCAACCATCCTCACCATCCACCTTCACCCCCAACACCACCGCACCCATCCACCTCCACCACCTTCACTCCCCACTCCCCCTCTTTACCGACCAACGCGACCACGCACCCCCACCTTCCCTCCCACTCACCACCTCTGTTACCACCACCACCACCTTCACTACCACAATTACCTCTGTTCCACACTACCTTCACTAAAACCATAAACCACCTCTTTTACCACCACCACACACCCACCCTTCACGATCATAACCACCTCTGTTACCACCACCACCACCACCTTCACGCCATAACCACCTCTGTTACCACCACCACCCACCCCTACCCTTCAGCTACCATAACCACCTCTGTTACCACCACCACCAGACCACTACCTTCACTACCATGAAAAGAGTCCCGCCTCTGTTCCGGACCACCACCTCATGCTTCCACCACCATCACCACACCATCAACACTCATTTTTTTTTGTCATCATCATCATCATCATCACTGCAACAACGTTATGTACTTTAATACAGCAGGAACTCCTTTAACTAAGCATGCTTCCAAATAGTACACACCACAACTGCTATTTTTCTTGTATTGTGATTTCAAGCTACTGTAACATATACAATCTCTCCACACTGCCAATATGGATACCTTTGCATTTATGAATATAGCTTGTCTTTATCAGAATGCACTGATTTCTTCTCTGTCCACTAAATACATCAATGTTGACATTTCCTTTTAGTAATATGCGTATGTCTCTCCTCCGTTGATTCCCTTTCCGCAAGATCTTGTATTTAAAATTTATTTCTGGTAGTTGAGATTGGATTAGATCATGCATCAGCTCAATTTTATATTTGCTGGGAGAGGAGAGGGAAAGGGGAATTAGATGACATGGAACTGCCTATTGTATGGACAGAAATCATAGGTTTATTATGTTGTTTTGGTCCTTTTTATATATGCAAAATGTGCAGCATTTTTTAGGAAATAAGTATCTTCCATGGTAACTTCCATTACACTTTTTGTGCTCCATCATTTTATGAGACCTGCTGTCTTAACCTATTTTGAATAGGATATTTTCAAAATAAGCACATCTTCTGAGTAAAGGCTGTATTCCCAAGGCACAGCAAAAATCTAATAATTGCTTTTTGTGGGCCGCCAGCTATAGCTGGCAGGACCACTTAGCAATCCGTTGTGCGTGTGTATGTGTGGATGTGTGTGTGGATGTGTGTGTCACAAATTGTTTTTTTTTTTTTTAAATTGACCTCAATTGAAAAGTTTAACTTCAATTGGAACCAAACTTCTGTCATAGGTGCACAATGGGATCCGTCATATGTTGATGAGGTCAAAGGTCATGTTGAAAGGTCAAAGGTCATGTTGAAAGGTCAAAGGTCATGTTGAAAGGTCAAAGGTCATGTGAGGTCAAGTTGAAAAATGGGCTAAAAATGTAAAATTCATCTAAATTGAAAACTTGAAGTTCAATTGGAACCAAACTTTTGTCATAGGTGCACCATGCGATCCCTCATATGTTGATGAGATCAAAGGTCACGTGCCAGGGTCAAAGGTCATGGGGCGGCCCACAGCTTATATTCTTTGAATATAGCAAGCGCAAAAGCCGAGAACCGCGAAATTCTAGTTTGATTTTGAATGTGACAAGGTTTTGAAAGATAGCAACTTGAATGATCAAGGATTTTTTGAAAATTTGTCCCTTAAACAGCCCTCTACCACCAAATAAACATATTTAGATTTCTTAGAATTATTATAGATGATGACCACAATTATCATAAAAAATGCACACTAGATAATATGATTGCATTGAGTAAAGTGAAAATAACTTTATTGTATGGTACATGTATTTTGCTTCAAGGGAGCGGTATTTGCAAATTTTCAGGAACCAACTTTTTTGGGGGGAGGGGAACCCAATCTGCCATTTTGAAGACAGATTTGCACATATGTCAGGAATGTTGTAGTTGAGATGTGGACACACAGCTGTTTAAAGTCTCATTTATTGTGATAAAATGGAGAATAAAACAAAAAAGATCTATGGCGACACACTTTTGAATACTAATTTGGATTATTTATTCCACTGACTACATCCTGTGCAAATATGATGAAATTTAATTGCGGGCAAATATGATTTTTCATAAAAATCTAGTGTACACGTCTTTTTATGGGGAATAGATGTGGGCACTATAACATACAAATTATGACCTTTGTAGGCCTATATGGCAAGATTTCTGCAATGGAGCTCTCTGAAATTTTCAGAGATAATAGCTTTTGCATGTCCCTACTTATATCAGTTGTCAAAATTGTGTCGCCATTGCTTAAAATTGCTCTAAAAATAAAAAAGACAGTTTACACAGGGTCAAACAGCTGTGGACAAAAATGTTGTTATAAACATCAGAAAGTTACTGTTTTATAGTCCCAGAAGATTGCAATGAAAAATATTACAACTGATGCTGATCCTTTATAGTCTGTTTTAAACCAAAGAGACCAATATATCAAGGGTTTACTGCAAGAAGGCCCCATCTGCAATAGCTGCCATTTGTCAGTTGTGTTCTTTTTAAGTGTTATACCTGCCAAATCTAACGCCTGGCAGCTATTGCAGATGGGACCTTTTTGGCCTAACCCTCGATATGTTTTGTAATAGACTGTCTATTGTGTAAATGAATTTGTTAGATATTGGATAGTACTGTGAATTATTATGCATCTGTGGTGCAATACCACAGTGCGATTAGCGCGTACCGCCCAACACTGCACAATGCGCAAAAATATCGGGCATTCGGTCATGCAACTCGTCAAGCAAATACTCTGTTTTTATTAGTTTTGAAGCCATTTTAAATCTATTTTGGTCAAGTTAGCTTCTTCTTGCATAATAATAATAATATTGGATGGCTCTTTTCGGCTGATAACAGAAAATATCGCCCTCGCCAAGAAAATATCAGGCTCGTCTTCGACTCGCCCGATATTTGATCTAGGCTCGGGCGATATTTTCTGTTATCAACCTCAGCCATCCAATATTATATAAATATTGTAACCAAATTGAATAGAAAGCTTTCAATATGGGACTGAAACTACTCATGCAGCATTTAAATAAAAATTGCAATGTAATTTAAAATGTTAACATTGTATTTACTGCATTGTATTAAATTGGTATAAACACAGGTTCCATCTGCAATGCAAAATCACAACAACCCATTTTAATTTGATTATTTATGTATTCAATAAGGCTGCAATTCTGTCCAATTCTGAAAATGTTCCATCTACCATCATGCCTTCAATTCGGATATTGTTATGCATATTTATTTATCATAAAGGAGAGTAGATTCAGATAGAACTAGATGCATGCAATTTGTTCATTGGTATTTTTTACTTATTTGATTGCTTGGCAAAATAAAATTGAAAGTTGAACTGGATTTGAAAATAAATTTTCAAATACTCTGATACTTTTTTCCTCGATGAAAACCACGGTTCACTTGATATTTCCGTTGGTTATTTCCATCTGCCTATTCCGGTGTTTCACTTGGACGCAGTTTAATAGTTTCCAAATTTGGTTTTCCGCGACAACGCACTGTTTCAATGTTGGCGTTATCCAGCCCAATAGATCTAGGATAACATAAAGCAGAATTGCAAAATAAAAAAATTCAATAAAAACAATATTTTTGTAGCCTGGGGAGACAGTGCTATGGCAATGACAGGAACTTATCTGCAGGCACTGTGGCTATTGAAGATGATTTAAGATGTCTATAAAATGTCTTGGGGTCTTTGTGTTGGAAATAGTTATTCCTAGGTCAACCTTGTTAAGTGTAACCAAGAGCAAGAGGAAGACTACAAATTTCAGACGTTTAGGCTGATGATGGACTGCTGATGTCTCTCTCCAGAACATCAGTTTCTTGGTTTAAAGAGGCACTGACTGGCACATTTGAAAAATAGTGCACCCTCAAGATTGTTCAAATTTGATATTTTAACATGGTTGTAAAGCCATGCCATAAATTAGCCCTCACCTGATATGATTAAGCTCAAATTAGCGCCCTTATGGGTAAACAGGATGATTTTAGAATTGCTGCGGATTCGGCAGACGATGGAAGTGGCATTTAACACAAGAAAACATGCCAGGGTTGATTCCCACAGGATCCACCCTATCTGTTTGACTGGTCTGTGACCTTTGTGGTTTTAATTTCAACGAGTACGAGCCTGTGATTTTCATGTAATAGACACATTTGGTGATTAAAATTATGGCAAACTTAACATAATACATAATAGTATCCTTAAGTCAATCCCATGATGCACTGTAATATGAAACCTTTATGAGGGCACACATGCATGCATGCACATACACACACACAGTCATACATATTCACACACACTTGCATTCATATACACAACCAATTTCTTCATGGGAGTACCTGTGAAGTAGCTGTTCAGTAGCCATGGAGTACTCACCTGCATGGGTACCACATCGCCGGCCGCAAAAGTGGGGTAATCATCCACCTAGGTACACACGCAGTAGCCTAACCACTAGTCACCATGCAGGAGTACCTGCATGGGTACTCCCATGCAAATGAGCTTTGAGCTCTGTGTGATTGTTGTAGTAATTTTATCCATTACTTAACATTTTGGTCGAACATGTTATATGTTTTTACACAAAATGTCATATATATCGGGGTTTTTGGTGATGCTCAACTCAAATATAGATGTTACTAAGCTTGAAAATGATCAGAAAGTCATAAACAATGTCAATAGAATGTTTGGCGCCCTCTATGGTCCAAAGTGCTGCCTACTTGGCAGCCGGTAGGGGAGTACCTGTGAAGGTACTCCACTACTGGTGGCTTACATGGGTACCTGTCAGTCACCTAACTGGCAACTGTAGAGTACACTATAGGATGGGTACTGCTAAGTAAACATAGCTGCTATTTACCCACTGGCTTGTGTGCTTAGTACTTAGTTGTAGGTACTGCATCAATAAGTACTGCATCAATAATGTATCAAGGGGTACCTTTGGAGTAGAGCTAAGAGTACGCATGGAGTAGCCTAAGCTCTGGGTTACACCATGAGTAAGAATCTTGCTGTGTACAACATGTACTTCTGAGGATATAAAATGCCTGTTAGTGTTATGGCAAAATAAACATGAGAAAATCTGAGGACTGTTGTTCAAAAGAATTTGTTTTGTGTTGGTTCTTGGAAGTATATAGTATAAAAGGACACATACACACATGCACACACATACACACACACATGCACGTACATGCACACATGCTCACATGCAAGTTGAAGGCGTGTGCACACACACACACACACACACACACGTATACACACACAAATAAAATTTTGACTGCTGTATATAATGTAGACTACGCGTCAATACAGGTCTGAAACACTGCAGGACAGATTAACCAATTTCATTGATCAGTAGGAGACCAGGGCAGCAATGAGGTAGCTTTAACACTTGAAGGAATGCAGAAAAACCTCTCGAAAATTGGGACAGGGATCCTAAAGAAGTGTTAAATCATAAGACTCCATTATTTTAGACTCAGTGTCTCGTAGCATGCAGACTCCCAAGTGTGATTCTCAATTGAATATTTCATGGGAATTTTGATTGATGGAAAAATGTTGACAATTTCTTAGAAATAATAAAAATTTGCAAAAGGAAAACTTGATGTTAACCCTTAAACATGCCGAGTGAAATTAAAAGGAAAAATTCTTAAGTTCACTGAACTACACATACTAATATGGGCCCTTGCAGGAGACGGAAGGTTCAATGGTGGTCCAAGACTAACGTGACCTCCTTTTGTTTTCGGGAGATATATGCAGCTTGTTGACGTAACTCGAAAATGCAAATTGTGCTCGAGGGAATGAAAAACCTCTGACGGAAGAAGTCAGTTGTTCATTTGAATCAGTTTTAATAAAGCCACGTCGCGAAACATTGTGTACCCTTTTGTTGGAGATGTGTTCACTCCAAGGAAGTGTGCCCGAAGAATGAAATGGACGCTTCGTTTCAACCAGTGCAGACTTGCACTTATGTATATACGTACACTGTTCCGAGTGGGATATGCCATTACGGCTAGCCTGATCAAATTTCTCCATCTCCTTGCTTTGCCCTTTTCTTTTATCTCAACTTTCTCTTTTACTTATTTCATGGTCCATCTTCCTTTCTTCCTGTATTTCTTTGTGCTCGTTGCAGTGACAGTAAAGGAATTGCAATATTGGATTTGGAGAATGACCCCCCTCAGTGTTAGCTGATTCACTGTCATTATATCATCAGTACGCATTGTGGTTTGTCGAACTAAGACTCATGAAAGAATGTTGGTTTTCAGCTCTAGGCACATCACATGTTGAAAGTATTTACTGAGTCAAAGTAGGCAGAATTATAACAGAATGGGGAAAAGTCAGCACATGACTAAATATGGTTAAGGGTGATGCTGGAAAGCCATTTTCTGACCAACCCATGAAAAAAATGCCCAACTGAGAGGTTTGAGGTTTCCCATTTCATTTGCAAAATAGTTTTTTTGGTACACTGTAACTGAAAAATTACTAATTTTTGTAACAAGAAATGTTTACATAAATGGGCAAACCCCCTGCCCGTGGTAGCAATAAAAAAAATCAACGGCTCGTCCATTTACATGTAAGATCTTTAAAAAGAAATTGATTCCTAGGAATTAGTTTTTGCACAATATGAAGTAACTTGTGAAGATCACACAAACACATTTGGGGAGCATGACCCACTGGTTAGAATATTTGCTTTTAGTGGTGCAGGAGGTCCCTGGTTCAGGTAAAGGATTTTGGGACAAATAGGCCTTAAAAGTTTTTAGTTTGCACCAGAGAGCATTTAGAATGTTAAAGGTGCATTTTTAGATTCCAGCACCTTCTGTTTTATTCATTTTTCACTAGATAACCGTGAGAAAAGCTTAATCACAAAATTTGAGTTGATTCCGATCCTGCGGTTTTGTGTTATGAGCAGTTGCTTGTTTCCCAAGGTCCCATAGGCCATTGTGCTGTAATTTCTGTCCGTTTGTGGACAAAGTACAAAATTGCGAATTTTTTACAGATTCGACCAATTGTGCATGTAAGATTAGGTACATGTGGATTATTAAGGCTATCGGTTCATGATATAAAAATCTCAACTTTTTCTAGTTAAGTTGAGGGAGAGGTTGTGGATCAGGAAATGCCCCTTTTTAAGGACTTTACAAATAATGATGTGTACCTCACACACAAGCTCAGCAGCCACTAACTTTCATGATACATTTGAACATTTGTGTTCAAGTGAAAATCTTTACAGGAAACGGTGGATGTAAAATGTGTTCGAATTCAGATTTTTGCTTGTTTTGGCAACAAAAACATTGATGAAACATGTACATTAAGCAAGTTTGTTCTACCCTGCAAAAATTCCCTATAGAGAAAAGATGCAAATCTTGCTCCCTGAAGAATTTGAAAAGAATCAACAAACCATGGAAAATGAGCTGGGTATATGTTGCCATATCCCTGAGTTGATTCAAAGACGAGAGCAAACTTCCATTGAGTCTAGACTTCTCGCACAGACTTTGTATGGATAGGACACGGGTACTGTCCTTACAATAATTCTTGGCAGAGACTATAATTGCTACATCGATGGCATTCGTACACCTTTCTCGATAAGCATAACACGCAATTTGCATTTACGAGATTGATATCTTCAACAAAAAGGAGAAAATGAAGAGAAGTGTTTTGGGTTATTTGTTCTGCTTTTAGCCGCTGATGATGCAAGAACATGATAGCTGGCGAGGAAAGACATTATTACACAACTTTCATGAGTAAATTTTTTCACCAATTTGAGAGCGACTTTAATTGATTAAAATGTTACACACCAGAAATTGATATCTTTACTAGAATCTAATGTGATTTAATCAGCCTAAATCTAAATTGATTTAATTTGTGAGAAGTGATTACCACAAAAAGATAAGTTGTTACCAAAAATATTTTGCTGCAAAATAAAAGTTTTACAGTAACTGTGCCTGTCCAATGTGTACAGACAGGCTGGAAACTATCAGTTAGACATTCCTTTGAATTTTATGCATGAAAAGGAGAAAACTAGTGGAAAAGTAGAGAGATAAAACTGACTATATATTTACTCGTAATGCAGAAAAAATTCATCTGCAGCTTGAGCATGATGCATATCTTGTCAATGACACATCTGATCCGTTAGATATGTTATTTCAACACACCTGAAATCCACGTAACAACACAGATTAGTCGTGTTTTGTCGCCAATGCGAGATGCATTGCATCGCCATTGTAAAGCATTCACAGCATGGAATTGATTGCATTCAAAGGAGGAATCGTTGCCAGTGCTCTTCTTGCAAATAAAGGCCCGTGACAGGCAATATGCTGGCGTCATTAATGCAATGGTTAATTTAAAGGAGAGCGTTAGATATCCCCAATTAGATACCCAGAAACAATGCAACAAAACCGTTTTCCAAACTCGCTGTAGCAACATTTCTCACTTGCACATATGACACCTATGCATGTTTTAATAGTTTATAGTGTGTCCTTGAAAAAACACTTCAGTTGAGTATGTTGGCACGAACTTGCTTTCGATTTTGTAGACTTTGGTGCGTCTGTGTTTGGGATGGATATACGTGGACGTGGGTGTTTTTTAAATCATTGTCTCTACACAGGTAAAGTCAAAAGGAAATGCGGGATCTGGCAAGATCTGGAACATATTCAAATTATCTAGTTACAATCCAAAACTTGGATACAAATAGATGTGGTTTATTTTGTACTTGAAGCTCTATTTGATAAAATAAAAAAAATACTTCTTCAAATCCATTTGTTACGATCTATTCCAGATTCAGACACTTCTTGAATATTTCTTAACTTTATTATTTCTTCATTGCAAACCATAAAGAAATAATCCATGAGTGTTAAAAAAAAAGTCAAGAATGTTTCCAAGTCTGGAATAGATTTTAACAAATGGATTTCCAAGATGAATTAGTTATTTTGTAATCAGAAATTGGCCATACCAAGAGAAGATATCAGTAGCTTCCTACAATGCATTGCTCCCAATGAAGATTTTTGTACAGGTAGTCAAGTGAATCGTTAGAGATGAAACATTCTTAAAATGCAGGTTTGTGATCAGTACTGTTACTTAAGCCATGTTTCATCTCTAACAATTCACATCAGTACCTGTACAAAACCTCCATTGGAAGCAATGCATTGTGGGAAGCTATTGATATCTTCTCTTGGCCATACCTGTCAGGAGTACCATACTACCATTCCATGAATCCATCCTGCTATATATCCAAACCCATGAAGAGCCACTCTACCTGCTAGCTTGCTGGGGTTTATTAACTCTCATTCCGATGAGAGTCCTCAGACTGATCCTGCACAAAGGGTTTATTGAGTCCATCCCACAATACACCAGTTTTAGGAAGTTTGTATCAATAAGGTCATGTGATCCTACAAAAATCCTATTCTTAACACATAAAACCTTGACTTTTACACTCATTTTAGCCCACAAAATACTAGTACTAAATGAATTTTATCATGGTTTGTGGTCCTTAAACTTCTTGGAACACTTCTCTATAAAACTGACATGTGTTTAATACAGTAGAGTATAGGTACATTGCAGTGCATTGTGGGATTGGTTCAATATGCCCTCTGGATCCAGCATAACTGAGTAAATCATTTGCTATTTTGGTTGCAAACTGAAAGTGATCAGAGAGACCAGTGTCGACTCTTCTTCCGAAGTGATATAAATGCTAAGTTTGTCGGCCGACGTTAATGCAATTTGGGAAATTGGAAATTTGTATGTTGGGAAGTAAACAGTGAGTTTGCCAATCCAGCCGATCTCTTTATCAATTCTATTTCTAGAGGCCATGGTTCAATGACCAGATAATAAAAAGAAGCTGACCTCGATGTAATACCAACATCGTAGTCTAGGGCAAAGTTACAAGGAGTGGAGATGTGAAAATGGGTTGGGGTGAGGGAGAAGCCATTACACAGTGTTCGAAAGCCATTACTTTATCCAAAGTTAGACTTATTTACCAATATTATTAAAGTCAATGCTATAGGCCCTATACATTGTATAGAGGGTTGTTTTGGTGGGGGCTAAATTTTCACAATATGAAGGATATTTACAGGACAAAGTTGGTTTCTTAAATTGAGGACTTAATTTAATACCATTGGGTACAAAATGTTTTTGGCAAGGTTATTATTTTGCAGTCTACAATGGCGGGGGAAGACTTCATTTTCTGGGGGGGGAACGGGGCAGCAAAGTGAAATTGGGGAAAGTGAACATTTTTTGGGAAAAAGTTCCAAATTTTGGTCCCAAATCGCTGATTTTTGCCCAAATTTGGCGATTTTTGGGCCCAAATCGCTGTTTCTTGCTAAAAATCCATCATTTTTCTTCTTATTGTTCCCTACATGTCGGGGCTATATTAATTATGCACTGCTGCACTGCATAAATTGTTTCTAGAAACACTGTCCCTGGGTACTTGTACACGTTTTCCACTACTGCATACAAACAACCCACCCTAACAACCAACAACATTATTTACAACATTGGCCTTGTATTCACAATGTAAAACTCTCTCATACAATACAAACAATTTAGTTTTACTTAATCTAAACATAGAATATCACTTTCAAGGAAACAAAATCTTGCAATTATGCACATGATGCGGGGAAGGATTAAATTAGATTGAACATAATGCTTAATTATATGAGCATGTGATGAGCATGTAAGGCTTGTGCATAATGAATCAAGTCTGTGAATTCAAGACTCTTATTAAACACCAGGCAGACACACTCGGTTGAATAGCTAACAAACGGTATATCAATATTGTTATAGATACTAATTGATATCAATAGCATGAATAGTGTATCTACTGACAATCCTTGACTCAATCAGTAATGGAATTACCACTCAACAGAATTATGATGGTAAGAGATAAGAGTGAATTTGGTAAAGAAATTAGGAAGTATTTGAGTAGATGAATGGATCCAGTGCAAGGCTCATCTTTAAAAACCAGATGTGAACATTAGAGTGGATCTTGGTAAGAAATATTCGAACAGAAATTAACTGATGCAGCAATCACTTTTACCTAATTTGGAAACACTTTGGATGTTTATATTATAATGCACATATTTTTTCCATATTACAAATAAACTTTGTTTCTTGTAGGTGCTCCCCCCATATAATCTGCTATGTTAATTGCCTTTCAGATCAATACCTTTAAACATGACTAAATCAACAAAAGCAATGATAAACGAGATGTGCACACATGATTCTCGATCTGCCAAAAGTATATAGGTCCATTCTTAATTCTACTGCAATGGAGTAAATTTACTGCAGTGTAAATAACTGATATAGGTACTTTTTAAATATGATTTTTGCCTGTCCATTCCATGGAAAATTCATACCAAATTTCTCTGTTATTGTATAATGAGGTTTTTGAACTTTTTCCAAGAAATGAGATTATAAAAGTGCAAAGCCAGTCATTTTAATCAAATTCAAAATCAAAAAATAATTTATTTTATGCAGCATGATTTTTTAAATTTGTCCGTATTGTATAAGGAGGGTTTCTTTGAACTTTGTCCAAGCAATGACATTATGAAAGTGCAAAGCCAGTCATTTTAATCAAATTCAAAATCAAAAAATAATTTATTTTATGCAGCATAATTTTTAAATTTGTCCTTTCTGGCTAACCTTTTTTGCTGGTAGGAATTCACACATATTTCTCAGTTCAAAATGAATACTTTAAAGGTCCATGGCCCGGTCGCTTATAGCCTCATCCCCAGAAGCCCCAGATTTTACCGGAAATGGTCAACATTTTGGTATTAGAAGAAAGCTACTATTTTTCTCATTTACCCTGTGAAATCTTAAAGTCAAAGGATGTTTGGTTTGGAAGTTTTGAGGCGAAAATGTGCCCCATTTTGGTTGACCAATATTAATTTTACCCAGTACTCTATGAGCTTTACAAAATCACGTTTTTAGCTCTCGCATCAAAACGGATTGAAATATCGGCGCAAAACTTCACAGATGGGGTTTTGGGGTGAAGTCCATTCTATCAAGATGAGAATTTTATATACTTAGAATCAGGCCATCCCCCAAAAAGTGAATCTGCAAACACTTGTTATATTTGTGAAAATTCCTGCCTGCAAAATAACACTGAGACACTAACCCCATGGCTTGGTTGTAAGTTGTATAAGTTGTATGCATAAAGACAGGCAATATGTCTTGTGTCACAGGCCATTTGCGGAATTGAATGTGTACTGTTGCCACTGACCAAACAAATTATTTTTAGAATACCTGGATGAATAAATGAGATTTCCATGATAGGCTTTATAACAGATGGATGGAATGATTTGTATAAGTATTCACCTCGGTCAATTGATCTCTCTATATATCTGTTCAGTTGAATTATTCAAAACTAAAATGAGATGGGGAAGGGGAAAACAAACATTTTTTTGTTTCTATAGTTGTGGTTGTTGAAAAAGTTGACTTGGAAGTGCAGAATTATTTGCTCCCAAATTCAGCTTGGGTTTAAAGCAATAAATAACACATTTTTTGAAGAGCGCCCCCAATTTAAAAAAAAATTGAGATTTTTACACGGTTGCATTGGTAACTGGCTAGTAAACTATACCTGTGAATAGTTAAGCTCGAAAATGTCCATGTGTTGCAAACGAAGGAATTTTGTAATTAGAATAATTAAATCGGAGATCTCCGATAATATAATTCAACGGCTATTGGAAACGGCCCTCCAACAGTGGTGTAACCAGGGGGGGGGGCAGGGGCAGCTGCCCCCCTGTGGGGAATCTTGCCCCCCTGAAAAAATTAGTGATTTACATAGGCCATACACTATACTAACAAATTTTAATATATGCTTGCCCCCCTGAAAATCTATGTGCCGCCCTTTGCCCCCCCCTGAAAAAAAAGCTGGTTACGCCACTGCCTTCCAATATGAAATAGCCGGGGAAACAGTGCCATGTATGTGTCTTCGCTCATCCATTAGTCTTCGCTCATCCATTAGTTGTTTTATTGTTTCAGGTAAGTCAAATTAGAGATCATTTTCTTGAGGTGGCACTATTTCATCATGGACGGACATAAACTTAGCATTGCCAGCTCTGCCGTTAAGTACAATCACGGATTCCAATTCTAATTACAAAATCGCTTATTTTATGATAAATACGCATTTTTGAGCATTCTCGTTCGCAGGTATGAAAAATATCAAATTTAGAAAATTGGGGGCACTCTTCAAAAAATGTGCTGTTATTGGTTTAAACACATAACAGTTTGTGTAGATTTTGAGGGTGTACTTTTGAGATATTACTTTATTAGGGCAATACATTTTGTATGGTGTCAAGATATAAGTCAATTGTTGTCTACATTGTAAATGGACACTATATATAGGAAATCTTCACAGGATACACATTTCTCTAAATTTGTGCTTGATTGGTTTCAGAAAGGGGCATTTTTTTGGAAATTATGTCCTTGTGTCTCCTTGAAATTTTCATCTGAGGCAAATCTGCTTGAGCTGTCATGCATGTTGAGTCATATTTGATTGAAACAAATTAGAAATCCAAACAAACAAGCATCTCAATTGTTTCTTTCAACATGATTGAATTACCTCCGAAGTAAATTATTTCCACTTAATTTGATTCAATTCATAACAAATTTAGTCTTGTGGAAAAATAAATGAGATACTATAGCGGATCATGGATTTGCTAAAAACAATTCCAATTGCTCTCAAAAATCCCCTCCAATATGAAATTTGACTTACAAATAAAATAAAAAACAACCTTCAAATAATACAAGCTTAGTATAGGAGACTGGTTAGAGGGCTTTACCATCGGTAAATTTACATGGTAATTAATCCTATTACCTTAGCATTGTCTCATACTGATATTCTTCCAGAAACTAATTGGGAAAATGTGTGAGTGTGTCACATGCTTTGCCCAAGATGTAGCATGTGACACTATCACCATGGTCACTTCCTGTTTGTGATTATGCGATGATAAAATTATTGTGACCAAGTGTATGTTTTTGACAGATGGCAATATTCAATATTTTATTAAGAGTTTTTTATAACCATTTATTTTGACCAAGGAAATTATTTTGTGATTTGGATTATACCCGCTGGCTTTTACTTGAACCAAATTTAGTGGTATTTCATAAATGCAAGATCTGGCTTTAGATTTTGATAAGGGTCTAACATTGATGACCTTATATCAAGGGTTTAGGGCAAGAAGGCCCCATCTGCAATAGCTGCCACATGTTAGATTTGGCAGGTATGACACTAAGAACACAACTGACAAATGGCAGCTATTGCAGATGGGGCCTTGCATTAAACCCTCAATATGCAATCAGTAGCAAAATGCAAGAAATAATATTTTATATTCCTTTACTGTGGCGGATCGAGTAATGGCAGTAGCTGTTTCTATAACAAATTATATTTGATGTAAAAGTAGGAATTTCATGATCCAGAGCCTAATTTTCACCTGACTTCGAGTAAATTAAAAATATGATTTAGATATCATCTGGACCATTAACAGTAGTATTGTATGCATGATCAATCTTACATGCAGAATTATCTTTGCAAAAAAATTCAGGACAGAAATAGTGGAATTTATAATAGACTATAGTGTGTTCAGTATAAGATGAAACATGACCTTAAATAAAGTACATTGAGATAATACTAGGGAAGACCAAGGTCATAATGCATCCCCTAGGCAAATACACTATAATAACTATAGTGTATTTTGGCATAACTTGGAACATCTCCTCTGACAAAATGTATAGAATATAAGTGGTAAAAGAATGGGGTCATGTTCCACCTTACATGTATACTGATTGGTGTGTATTGTAAATGTTTTGTCATTTTGTTGCATACATGCAAAATAAATGGAGTTGGAGTTGATTTAAGAAGATGCTAGGAATATGTATACACCCTAACACTATGTTGCATTAAATTGGAAATAGGGATTTCTCAAGAATATTTATTGCACCATAAATAGAAAACACAGTGCTAGAATCACAAAATACACCTTTAAATTTGTTGTAATATGGCTGAAGCAAATCTGATCATTGAACCATTTGGCAGTAAGATTTTTAAATGATTAAAAAGGAAATTTAAATAAATTAATTCTTGATTTTTATGTTAAAAATTGTGTTATAAGTGATAAGTTCTGGTCTAGAAAATGGTGTAAGTGTGGCATTGTAGAAATTATATCTAGATAACAAAATATATCTGGAGGCCTATGAGTAGCAACCTATATACTACTTTTTCCTTTACTTCATGAATCTTTGATTTTACTTGAAACAGGGTCATAAAAATGGGTCAAATTCCTTTGAAATTAAGCAAAAAATTGTTAGCACAAGGTAAAACTTAAATATTACACTAATTTGGGTTTCAAAGAAATCACTCTGTTAAAGTTTAATATGAATTGTGGTTCACAATGTTAATGTTAAAGGTGCAACGAGAGATTTCACATATCAGGTGCCCCTATAAAAATAGAAAGTACTGATTTTTGCCCTGATGTAAAGCTTTCCATCAAAAATATCCCCCATTTGAAAGGGTTAGGCTGATAAATATTTCTTTGGTACCAAAATTGTGAAATTACTAATTTCATATAGGAGCAAATACGAAATTCAGCCTATGTTTAATATTGAAATATAAGCAAATCTAAATCACCTTTTTCCTCTGTTTTAAGACATTTCTGTAGCCAAATACAAGGTAAGAAATCTATTGAGTGTCTAATCTATATGAAATCAGTTCAAATCACTCAATATCACAGAAAATATAGAAGACTGGAAATCTCTCGTTGCACCTTTAATATGAATTGCGGTTCACAATGTTGATGTTAAAGGTATGTCAGTGCTCATATCCCAATTTCCCTCTCCTCAATCGGTTGTAAAATTGCTTGTCATTATGGTGTCTAAATTGAACCACCATTAGCGTCAGATTGAGAATTCAGTCACTAGCACCCCAATCAGTGAAATTTCCCCTATTTTGGGTTAACCCGATGAAAGCCGTGAAAAATGAACACCTAAAAACGAAAAGCGACTCTCGAGTAATGGATATCTACTTTTTGTAACAATTCATCTATCGTCAACATAACTAATGTACTGTTTCCCGTTTTCTCTTCTTTCCCTCAATCTCTGTGCATTTATCATCATCTACACTTGATGGCTTCAATCCGCCGCCGTACCACTTTGGCAACGATGACTTCTCTACACCGTGTGCTGCATTTGCCCATCTGACGATAACGCATCCCCGTACCCCGTCGATGACAACACCTGCACTTGATTGATCCTCACGATTACCTACCCACTTAACATAAACCAGGTGTGTACTTTAAAATAGTCGTTGTTATCTATCTTTGCATAAAATTTAGCTCTAGGGTTTCTGTCACATTGTGGCTTAAACCCTTATGATCAGATACATATGTAAATGTCTGTTTTCTGGTTGTTGTCTTTTAAAGTGACAGGAGGAGATTTTTTTAGGATACAAATTTCTTTCAAATTGCACAGGATCGATTGTAGACCAGCTACCAAGAACGTTCCGAAGGTTTATTGGACAAGCAAGTACAAACGAAAACAGCAAACCTTGTTTTGAACTTGCCTAACTATCGTAATTGTCCCCATAGAACACCGTGCTTTGACTTTCTGTAGTGCACGACAGAAAGTACTAAATCATCATATTATTACATAAAGACGGCGTATTCGGCTTAATCACTTCAGGTGTGATCTAATACATTGGAAAGCATTCCAAATACGCAAAAAACCCGGGTTCGAAAACAATTGGGGGCGCTTCTTTCTGGAAATATCCTCATGTCTCTTTAAGATGAAATGCACATGATACATTTGTGGACGTTATTCTTATGGCCATGGTGAGGTATACTGACAGTTAAGGAAAGGGATAGAAAGTGCTCTGAACTGCTGAAGTTGACAATTTTTGTGTCGCCTGCAAGGGTTGCAGGTGACTAATCCAAAATTTAATTCTGTGTGTGTGTGTGTGTGTGTGTGTGTACCATGGACCTAAAATATAACGAGACCCGCATATTCTCCCGAAACAGCGTAACCAAAATTGAGGTACCCAAAAGTATTATAATGAGCATACGCACTTCATTGTCATAGTTTTGGGCACCACCATATTTGGTTTATGTATCGTTGTATTTGGAAAGTCCTTATGCATATTTATGAGACACGCGAGTGTTTTACGTTCGTCACACTTAGTGAGTGAAACAACAACAACAACAACAACAACAACAACTGATGCCACATGCTACCTCACAGACTCAAATATCTCTTTTCCTAACCAAAATTAACAGGGGTCATCCGGAGACTTTTTGTGCATTATGGATGCAGGAATCTTTTTAGAAGCATGGTTTCTTCAATCGATTGGTTTTCGCATAATTATTGCAGAAAAATCGGCCGATCAGACAATGGAACTCTGGGAAAATGCAACACTGATAACATAACGTGTGACTCACAGATTTTTATATGCGTGTGCTTGCGCCTCAACAGTGACGACGCGCGAGTGCTTACGCAGCAACAACCACGGCGCGCTGTGTGTGAGAGAAATCGGTTACGGGCTTGGGCTATTCCATAATACACGCGATTCCCCTCTTGGTTTATATTCTAGCTCTATGGTGTGTACATATGCGTGTGTGCATGAGTGCGTGCATGCGTGTGTGTGTGCGCTTGTGTGCACTTGTGTGCATGTACCAGTGTTAAGTTTCGGTTAACCTCTTTCATAGGTGCACCATAGAGACCTGGTAGGGTTATGGCAGGGTCAAAGGTCAAATACAAGGTCAAAGGAGGTCAAATTGTGCAGCAAGTGAAGGAAAGGTGGATCTTGAGAGCAGACGACACCGGTGGTTTGAGAACGGCCTTGTTTATTTGCAATTTTGGTGTGAGATATAAGATATAGGCTTATTGTTTCTTTCTTGACTTCTTCAGGGCAGGGGAAAAATTGTGAAATTCTACTTTTTGGGAGCGGGTTATTTTTTGGGAGCAGGTCATATATGGTTCTTTCAAAAGAAGCTCCAATACCTGCATCCCTTTTAATTTAAAATGCATTTTAAAACTAACAACAGAGAAAGAAGACTATCCCTGGAATTTTCTAGGATGATTAATGATACACAACATCACTGAGTTATGTGAGAGGAGTAATTTAGTAGGGCTTTGTTAGGGCAGATCTACTGTAAAAGTGGAATTTTCGCGCTACATTAATTTTCGCGCTTTTCGCGCGCTTCTGAGCTAGCGCGAAATTAAAAACCTGCGAAAATGTTTATTTTGTGTGTAGGTCTATGTAGGATAGCTGAAAAGAGCGAATTTAAAAACAAGCAAAAATTTTAAAAATGGCTGAAATGCGAAAAATTACACACACGAAAATTATCACTTTTACAGTATATTACTGGTTGTGTCTGGGTCATAGTACCCTGGGTATGGTTAAACTGAAAATGAGATATTTTTTCATGCTTCACAATCTTCATCTGTGAGTGTATTATTTTTTTTGTGTCATCTGCCCTAAGGCAGGAAGACACACAGGGATCAGTTTGTCCACTGTTGTTGTTGTTTGTTGCTGTTTTCTGTTGTCTGTTGTGAAAAAGGGTTAACATTTGCCACTAATATCCTCATACTTTGATGGATTTAAACCAAACTTGGGTCACAGGTGCAACATGGCATCCCCCACTTGTTGATGAGGTCAAATGTCACATGCAAAGGTCAAAGGTCATGTGAGGTAAAGTTGTAAAATAGGCTGAAAATGTAAGATTGACCTCATTTGAAAAGTTGAAGTTCAATTGGAACCAAACTTGGTTTATGGAGTTTACACGCAAACCCCCATTTGTTTATGAGATCAAAGGTCATGCTAGGCCTATCATTCACTAATCGCGACGGCAGGCACCACAAGCGGTCCAAAGACCGATGTATTTTTTGTTAAGTTTTTGTTTTCTTACATAATACACTAAAGAAATATTTATTTGTTATTATTAAACTTGTTCCTTCTCGAAACAAAACAAAAACACTCTCTGTGAATTTGCAAATGGTGATAATTATCAATAATGCCAACACAAGGAAAAATTGTTGTCATAAAAAGTTATTGGCCTGGTGTGACATCATCACAAGACAATATAGTGTGTTCACTATTAGATGAAACATGACCTTTAATAAAGAACATTAAGATAACACTAGGGAAGACCAAGGTCAATATGCAACCCTAGGGTAAATTTACTACAGTAGCTATAGTGTATTTTGGCACAACTTGGGAGTCTCTCCTGACAAAATGTGTAGAATATAAGTGTCAAAAGAATGAGGTCATGCTCCACCTTAAGGTATAGTCACACAGAAGACAGCTCCCGACCCAACCACTTCCCGACTACACAAGACCGCATTTTTTTCAAAATCGGCTACAGTCTTGTTCAAACTTGCAAAATTTACAATTTTTATCCCGACCAGGGATGATTAGTCTGCGAGTATCCCCGTCGTCAACGAGAAAAGGGATGCTGAAACGCCGAGCAGTAGGCAACAGCATCATGGAATCAACAAGATCCAGCATGTTTAATTGGCGACGCCATTTGTTCAGTCCTCGATTTGTCGCCAACCTTGAAACGGCGGCACAAGTTGTGACATGTCGCTGTCAAGACTGCTCGTCGATTGGTCACCGAGTTGTTGGCGCCAAGAAAGGTCCCGTCACATGAAGACAACCCGTGACCCGACCCAACCTCTTCCCAACTACACAAGACCACATTTCTTTCCAAATCGGCTGCAGTCTTGTTCAAATTACAAGACAAGAGATGCTCAATCGCCGAGCAGTAGGCGATCAAGCATGTCACTTGTTCAGTTCTCAATCAGTCGCAGACCTTAACACGACAGCACAAGTTGCTGTCAAGACTGCAAGTCGGCGACTTATCTTCCGTAGTCGCCGAGTTTAGTCGCCGATTCAACATGTCCAGCTGGCTTGCATTTTCTCTCCCACTTGGAGCAGACTCATTGCCGACCACTTTCCAACTGCACACAACCACTCATGATGCGCACCAACTCATCGGCTACCGCTTCCAAACCGCTCATGTGTTCAAGCCGACCTTCCAGATTCCAAAATCCGCCACAATTTTTTTAAGCTGCAAGAAAAAATCGTGGCGGGTTTTTTCAAATTTGCCACGTGCTCCCGACCGCACAAGACTGCAGAAGACTGTACAGGACAGTCCCAGACTTGGCCAAAACTACACCTGAAAAAGGAAAATTACTCACGATTTTCGAAAAAATGGCCAATCGGCACCAGTCTTGATGAGCAGTCTGGAAGCGGTTTTCTAGCAAATAATGGGTAAGACTACAGACGACTGCACAGAACAGGCCCAGACGTTGTCAGAACTACACATGAAAAAGAAAAACTGCTCACGATTTTCGAAAATTAGCAATCGGCACCAGTCTGGAGCAGTCTGGAAGTGGTTTTCTAGGAAAAAATCAGCTGTGTGACTGAGCCTTTACACCGAACAGGGAACTAGTTGTAGGAATATTTTGTCATGTGGTACAGTATCCACCAATCAAATGATAGGGATATTTGTATGCATTGTATAAGGTGTGTTTAGCACCACCTTGGAACATAACCTTTGTGATGAATCACCATTTTAACATTCTGGTGTGTGCGTTGTTTGTGTAAGGAAATCCATGTTATTACATTGGCCTTTTCACTAAAGGAGTATTTTTGGCATGTTATGAAATTTGTACTGGGGCATTGGGGTGAAAAAAATTGGATGTGTGGAAATATTCTGCCTCTAATAAGACTATAAAAAGTGGAAAATGTCTGGTTCTGTTGTGATGAACTTGTACATTATGAGGATATCAATCATGTTTATGCACTGAAACAGTCTAATTTTGGAAGAAATCATTCTATTTTTGGTCATAAACAATGTATTTCTCACTCTTAAAAACCACTAAACCAATGATGGTGTTGATGTGTATTTGTGGATGTCATTGATGTTTATGGTTTTGAAGTAGCAAAATGATTCTATTTTTGAACCAAATTCCAACTTATTTAGATGCATTTATATGTACAAAGTAGTCTAAATTGAACAAAATACTTACTTATTACATGCTTAAAATGGCATATAAACAGTCTAATATGAACATGGGCCTGTTTGATGCAGTGTCCTTACCTCTCCCCTCATAAAAATGAGTCACCTTGAACATCTGCATAAGAACTGATTAAGAAGTGGTTTGAGTGAGTTTGGACATTAGTGATGTGTCCTATATCATGATCGTATCTTGCGATACACATGTACACCTTGAAGTGTTATAAGACATCGGAAATGTCACATGCCTTTGGCCATGCACCACACAATTGGAGTGCTGTATATAGAGCAGGTAACATAAGAAGCAGTTGTCGTTCTTTCATTCCGATTCCCATAATATTGTTCCCAAAATTGTGTTAAATTTTGTTAATTTTACTGGAAACTGCATTTTGACGTTAAAATTTATGACAAAATTTTACCAGTAGTGTACATGTAAAATTGGGAGATGTCTTTTTTTTTATCCCCAGTGCAAAACATTGACAAAATTGAATAACAAAATGCTTTATTACAAATGTCATATATTTCTGATATGAATATTCATTGCAATTTTCACACATCGTAAAAACGGGGTGCGTTCAGATCGTGCAGCTGGTCGGATATTATATACATCTATCAATTTGCTATCAATTTGCAGAAAATTATGCAGTTTTGAAAAACTAAATGGAGTTCACAGATAACTAAACATATTATGCCCACATTCACTTTGAGCTACAATAGACTCATCCCTCAAAGACACAGTTCAGTGAGGATCACTTGTTGGTTTGACATGAACTGAGCTTGTGTATTCTGGGTACCATTTTAAAAAATCCTACTCAAAAACCAGGGTGTGTATTTTCTAAATGCACTGGTGAATGACCGTTTACTAAAGTGCATTTTGAGAATTCAGATACTATAAATTCACACATGGCTCATAAAGGGAAATTTGTTTTTTTCTCATGCATGCAAATTTAACTCACTGATCATGTTTCTAATTTTTTCCAAATTCAGTCCAGGGGAGTCGCATTTCTACGTACAAAACCGGTAATAATGCATTGGATGTAAAGCTTTTCCACTGAAAAATAGCAGTCTTTTGCACAAAACCGATTATAAAAAGTTAAATATCATTCGGACAATTTAGATTTCCTATAGAAAGGTATTTTAAGGTGTTCTCTTTCTATTAAACATTAAAAATGTTTTAAATTCAGTCCCAGGGACTTGTGTTTACACATGTAAATATTTTAAAATTTGCCTTTTTTGTCTACAATACTCAAAATCACCTCAAATCACTGAAATTTTAATACAACTGTAGATTGTCGAAAAAATATAGATGTTGGCATCCAAAGGGGTCCAAAACGATGAAAAGAATCATGACTGACCATCTCAGAAAGCACTGACTTATGCATTATACAACTTCTACAGAATCTACCAATTTACTGTGCATATTACCAACAAAATGGATGCAGTCACTCAACCATCTGTTGGACATGGGTAGTGGGGCACCTCCAGTTGGTTAAATTTTTGCAAATCATATGTAAGAATATTATGAGACCTTTGACGAAGTTCTCATTAAAAAGGGATTAACTAAATAATTTAACAATGGATAACCTCCATGCGTGGTTGTTGTTGAAATCATTTGGCTTCTAATGAAAATTCTGGAGTGTGTCATAAGCATTTCTCCAGAAGGTATGTAAGAAAATCATCTTCAGTTGTTTGGTGTCTTGTAACAGTAACCTGATCATATAATCTAAACATGGATGTCATTTTCCTCATGATTACCACCAGATCGCCTGTCCACCCTTCTCTTGACCCTGCAAAGGATAACACCCACTCAAATCGAGGGTTTAGGGCAAAAAGGCCCCCATCTGCAATAGCTGCCATGTGTTAGATTTGGCAGGTACAACACTTAATAAGAACACAACTGACAAATGGCAGCTTTTGCAGATGGGGCCTTCTTGCAGTAAACTTGCACAAGTGCATGTATGCACAGAAGTGAAGATTCACACACCTACACGCAAACTCCCTGTATTTTATGCTGTTAGGATAGACACTATTATGAAAAGTGTGTACACCCTAAAATATTTCTGAAAATAGCTTAATTTTGCAGTAAGAAATTTCCATACATGGAAGAACTCACCTGCCTTCATAGAGCATTTCTGATTGGCTAATTACATCATATATTCATTTCAATAACCAATTGAAATGCAGCTTCCAAATATTTAAGCTCCAGCACCCTTCAGCCCTACCACCATTCTAACCATGTTGCTGATTGGCTAAAAATTCACAAAAATTCCACTGTGACCAATGGGCAGGTATTTCTCATGAAGGTAAAGTGACATTCAGAGATCCAGTAGTGGTCATAACCTCTTCTGTTTCCACAAGTTGCACAGAGAGTTAAGCCATCAATCCCATGTACAGAGAAATAAGCCATCAGTCCAATGTACAGAAGGAATGCCGCCATTGATTCATGTACAGAAATTAAGCATCGACACATGTAAGAGAATAGCCATCAATCCCATGTGACAGAGAATAAAGCCATAATCCCATGTATACAGAGAGTTAAGCCAATCGATCCATGTCAGAGAATTTAAAACATCGAGCATGTACAGGAGCAGGTTAGGTGGCTGTGAAAGTCAGTAATTCAACGGAAAAACTGTTTTTTGAGTATCTCTGAATTGTTGTTCCAAACATATATAAAAGGATACATATGGGAGAAGAAATGACTAAGGAATCCAAATATGATAATATTTTTTTTCCCCCCAAAATACGTCTTTTTTGAGGAAAAGAAAAGGAAAATCATAAAAAAGGAGATTTTCACCGTTTTTTTGGTTCCCTATAAAAAAATATACAAATGTTTATAAAAATGTGCCTTGTTCGTATTGTTTACAGAGTATAGTTCTAGGGTCGTATTTCCCGTTTTTCAAATCTGCACTATTTATCAAATATTTGCCAAAAAAGGCCCAAAAAAAAACCGCGTGTTTTCAATTTGGAACACCGCCAAGATTGTTCAAAGGTTGACATAAATAACGATTTTTAACCAAAATGAAAAACTAAAAAATACGACCCTAGATTTTGATATGCTCTATACGATTTCATTTCAGTTCTACAGTTGCTGATAGGATTCGAAGTAAACTGGGAAACCGAAAATCACGAATATAGCCGAAAGTGAACAAAGAGAAAATCGCCATTTTGTCCAAATATTGTCGCCATTTCGCCACAAATAGAGCCTTAACTCCAAACCACAAGCGTATTCATCTCTTATCTCTTATTTCTTCTTCACACTGCTCTGCACCAGGTCCAAATTTGCTTCATCTCTGGATATATTTGATCAAAATTCACCAATTATATGAGGCTCAAATCGTGAAATTTAAATCCCATTTCTGTTTGCAAAAGCAACTCACGTGGCAACCATTTTACAAGTGCATACAGTTACCTGTGGTGTGCTTTCATATCGAATCGATGCATCAAGGCTTTTCTGATGCGCTCATTAGTTCGCGCGCGCCGAATAGTACAGGCGAGTATTGCGTATACGCTAAATTACCCGCCATTTTGCAATTCAGCCCATGTGGAATTGTTCTACTTGTTGGTCCAAAAAGCGTAACATGTAAAAGTCACAATGAACAAAATATGAGGAAAAAATAAATATATTTAAATTTAATTTACATAGGGGAGATTTTATGGAAAGAAAACATGTTAATGGCGTTGAAACATTAAAAAACTAAAACGGGCCATTTTGACTAGAGTTTTCCTGACTTCACACCATCCTTAAGCCATCGAGCCCATTTGACGAGAGAGTTAAGCCATCGATCACATGTAAAGAGATTTAAGCCACCGCTCCCATGTAAGAATTAAGCCATCGATCCCATGTACAGATAGTTAAGCCATCGATCCATGTACAGATGTTAAGCCATTGGGCCCATGTACAGAGAATTAAGAAGCCTCGATCCCATGTACAATAGTTCAGCCATGTGATCCCACGTACAGAGAATTAGCCATCTATCACATGTAAGATGATTTAAGCCATCGGTCACGTGTACAGAGATTAATCTAGTTTGGGAAACCCCTGACGTCCAATTCTTGTTCCATGATGCTGTTTAATAAGTAATCACATAGTGCAGATATCTGTGCCTGTGGCTGTGACCTGGAGAGCTGATGACTGTTCAAATTTTTTCCCTGTACTCTGGTCATGTTTCACCTTTTACTTAACAATCTTTTGCACTTTAGCTACTGTAGTATATTCACCCTAAGATTGTATTATGACCTTGGTCTCCCTAGTGTTATCTCAATGTACTAATCAAATTTCATGTTTATCTTGCAGGGGGCACACTATTAAAACATCAGGTTTGGCAACATGTGTACGGTTAGGGAGTATTGATCTGCATTCAATTGGTGTCAGGAATTTCAAACTTTACTAAATGTAGGGATAGGATATGGCGTAGGGACGATGATGGAATAATTAGGGTGGTTATATTTCACGCAGTTCTGTTTAGTATGTGTGTCATATATTATAACCTCTTAGGCATTTAAGTTGTCGGGTCCGCGTTGCACTATTTATATATTCACTATGTGATAAACTGCAGGTCAGTCAGACCTAGTCGAGATTGGTAGACCACCGGCGGCCATCTTGAAAACTTAGTTCTGACAACATATCTGGATAAATGCCAAGAATCAGTTATGCAGGACTTCTCCTTCCTGTCAACTACAATTAAGACCCATTAATATGTTCATTATCAGTTGTCACTGCCAGTTAGGGTTCCGCAAGACAATCAATCACACCCGTCTTTGATGGCGCTATATCCACAACGTAATCTCGTCAAAACGAGTCATACCCCCCTCAGGGAGCTATCGCTGGCGTCGTGTTACGAGTTGTCCAAGATGGACATGACGGCATCTAGTTGCCACCGTGTCTTTAAAAATTATGTATCGCCGTTGACTTTTCTCTCTCTCCCGTGTTAAGTTATATATGCGATGATATTTATGAACATGCTTTCGACGGAGAGATAACCAGCTGAGAACAGGTTTGGTCATCTGGTTGCGAGAACATGATTGGATGTTTGCTTGTTGAGGCCCAGATGAGCGAGGTTGTAGACAATGTCAACAGTAGAGAAACATATGCATGGCCATGGGCATGCCATGAAGAGAGCTGTCCCATATTTGGGTTTGAATCTTTAATGCATCAGAAAGCTTTTAAAGGTGCTAGTTCCAATTATAGGTTCTAGACTTGATATGAGAGCCTGGCACTTGCACATATGCCCCATCACGTACCATGGGAAAACAAACTTGCGGTTGATGGTAGAAGGCAATAATCCCTACTACAAAACCCTATGCAAATTGTGCTTAATTTGATGGGTTAACCATTACATCGGCATTTTTTTGGTTTATTTGAGAAGAAATGGATTTGAGGGCTCTCAAATTGAGGACGAAATGAGGAAAAAATATGGCTGTCCCCTGATATCAAAATCGATACTAATCCGGTAAATCAGGGGGTCCAAAGACGATCGGAACATGCATCGTTAAAGGCAAAGGAATAAGAAATGTGGCATAAAACAGTGATAAATGGTTTTGCGTTATTTGATGGGTTATTCAAGGTTTTATTATGATGGAATTATATTCAGAAATAAGGTGAGAAAAACTTAATAGATAATATGGACGGTCTAATTTGATGGATACTCAGAGGTAATTCGTATAGCAGGACGAGACAATCAAAGAACAGTAGGGCATTTTTCGGTCATACATGACCTAAATAAGGTTTAATTGTTTACTTTAACCAATGCTATTTTGTCAATGTAAACATCTGTTCTTACTTTGTATTATTAAGAACTTTGAGTCCAAAACCTGACAAAAATATTGTTTCACTTTCGCAGATTGTGCTATTTTATTATTTGTCAGAGGGGCAAAGAAAGTGTGGTTCACATGTGAGACGATCTGTGAACAATCACACATGACAAAACGCATTTGGGTTGAAGTAAAATTACTCATTTAAGGTACAAACCGATCGAAGAATGTCCATCTACAGGGGCGTAGGAAGGGGGGGTGCGGGGGTGCGATGCATCCCCTAAAAATGACAAAGGTCCGCTTATTATGTGTTGAAGGGCCGCTTTGCCATGTTAAGGTCCGTGTTGTGACTTAAAAGTTTGTTTTAAGGGTCGTTGCTGCATATTGTATATGAATGGACGAAGCAGCTGTTAAACCACGCCTACATTGCAGTTGTTACTATACTGTGGTTTCTCAATGCTGCGACGAATTTTTTCCCCCCTCACCTCTTCAGAATTTGGAGACGACGGGTAAAAAATTTTGGGTGTCAACCGGCAGCGCAGTGCAAATCCTAACCCCCCCCCCCGGAATAAATTCCTGGGGCTAGGGCCTGCCATTATATGTAAAAAAATGGTTAGTGGGGGGGGGTGCGGGGGCGAGGAAGAAATTATGGAAGTTGGGTTGAGTATGTTTGAGTCCAGAGTTTATTTAAATGTTTCGTTTTGTCTCCTCTAATCTTTAATCTATGCCAGGGATCATCTTGTTTTCCACCAATCACTTGTTATTGAGGAATGGATTTTTCTAAATAGATAGAGCCTTGTATGGGGGGTGACCATGATGTGTTAGTCAACCAGGAAATGGGGTTTTTCCAAATCACTAAGAGTAACTGTAAAGTCAAACTAACAGTACTTTCGGGGGGTTTTGTTATACTTTACGCAATGTTTGTTTCTTACCATGGAAATATATTAGACCACTTAAGGTTGAAAAGGAGCAATTTTAAAGGCTACAATTTATTTTTGTGCTTTCATGCTTCAAAGTAGCTTTCTCGACACAAACAAGTGAAAATATTTCTTTTGTTTATAGTTTAGGAAATGCCAAAAATGTGATTTAAAAGGTTGAAACGGGTGTTAAAACATACGCAAGAATGTGAACAATTTGTTGCACAAAAATGTCTTCTTTTGCAGTATTTAAAGAAGCATTTTGATCCAGAAAGTGCATTTTTATACCATCTAAACCACTAGCCTAAGTTTTCTGTGTATGTGCCTCCTCCTCCCTTAACTGCTACCCTGTGTCGACCTTGCTCGATCAAATTTTGTTAAATTTGTGATAAAAATTTTCAAAAATTACACAATTTCATAACATATTTAAAAAAACGAGACATGAAAACATATGTGAAAAAATACTTTTCAGTGAGTTTCAAACAAGCCTATAATGATCTTAGGTCAGTGCTTAATTGCTTTTGGAGATGGCTTCTCAAATAGGGTTTCAAAAACACTGACTTTTTCTATAGGGTTGAAGGAGGTCAAAAACTTCGTTGATTGGTCTGTTTTTTTTAAGCAAAATTCAGGGAATTTTGGTATTTCCATCCCATTTACAAACAGAAATTACAACTACTCCCATTATGGAAACGCACCAGCAGATCCAACTGAAATTTACATTTACAGACAAATTCACAAATATAATATGAAAGCATAATCAGCGTGAAAATCCCAAGGATCAAAGGAATCTATTGATCCATAACACTGGAATTAGTTGCTCTCAAATCACGACATGCACCTTTAACCATGCGGAAATGTTGATCAATACGGGGCAGATGTGCGCTGCCAGGGTAGCTTACTGAAGAAATGTCAATTGTAGAAAAATTTGTGTTACCTCCAGCAGCGTGCACAATTTTCTAATCGGGTATAAATTAAGTTTCGCACAGTACGGGATAGGTTTGAATAGGACCACTCGGGGACTATTATAGTAATCAGCCTTCAACTGGGATGTCTTTGAAAGAAATGGGTGGTGCTATTTGCGACGACTATGTTTTTCAATGAAAATTGGGGGAGGGGGGACCTCCTTAAAATTTTGAATAGAATTTCTCTCGGTATACACACCACATGAATGTTTTGCTGGCTCAGGCCGTGCCAGATTGATGGAAACAATTTGATTAATTTTTATGCAAAGTGTTGTTTCTTCCATGACATTACACATGGAATAGAAAACAAGCACTAAAAGGTTTGTGTAATTTCAGTAAGCCTCCCATTGCTGGAAGGCAATTTATTTAGTTACGATTTAGTCTTGCTGACAAAGCAGATTATATACCCTTTACTCTACAACTTCCTACAAAAGGTGTTGCGATTTTATACCATATGAAATCTTGGACGTAGGATTGATTTGACATAGTAGACGTTTGAGACTAATGTATTTATCACACCATACTAATGACATCAAAAACAACCATCAGATTTTTTTTGCCTTTGAAAGGCGTAAAACTGTTCAAATTTAAAATTTAGCAATGAGGGAGTCAACCCCCAACTCGAGATTTCAAATAATATGTTTCTTATAGTTTAAATAAAAGATGATCATCAAAATGAAACTGTACCTAAAGGACCTAAAATTATTTGAGTGCTACCATTTAGTAATAGTAAAATATTTCCATATGACTATTATAAAAATCCAAATGTGAAATTTTTATGAAAGCATTTCCATAAAGTTTCTATATCGATTGAAACTGCAGTTTCAGTCTCTTGAGATAATTATGGACAAGCACATACATGCAAAAAACAAGAGTTTTTATCTTACAAGAGACAACTGGCACATGCAAAAAATAGTGCACCTCTAGATTTTTCAGAATTGTATTTGCATGATGTAAAACTTTAATAACATTATTAGCATACTTCACCTGAATTATTAAGCCCAAAATCCAGCACATATGGGTAAACAGAAGGATTTATAATTAATGTTGCGGGCGACATTAATTCGCAACGACACAGAAATGGTGTGTAACACAGCAAAGTAGCACCACGCTAGAGTTGATTCTCACGCATGCACCTTGTTTGACCTGTCTGTGACATTTGTGGTTTGAATATCAATGAGATCTGAGTCTATGATATTCATGTAATAGACACTTTTGTTGATTAAAGTATGGCAAACTTAAAAGTTAGCCTACAAATGACCTGGATGCCTTAAGGACCTTAAGCCTCTTATTAATGTCCCTATCTTTTTGGGGTATGTTATTTTTTTGTGTAAAATATCTCTATTCTTGCAATGGCCTAGACTATCCATTTGCGAGCAAATTGAAAAATTTCATATTTTCTGAAAATGTGCCAGTGCCGCTTTAAAATTGAGGGTGCTCTTCTAAAAAAATCTCTTTGAGGTCTGCCTTTAAACTAGAGCAAGTTTACCATACAGGCAAAGTTTGGGTTCAGCCCAATCAGAAATTTGCTATGAAGCCAGTATCTTACTTATCAGCATACAACCAATGTGTATGACATCATGAGCAGAGAATATTCATGGCGATCATTCAGGAGGAGGCAAGTCATCTTAAAATCATCTTGATATTTTCTCAGTCTTCTTGATGAGTGTTATTTTCTTCCTCAATGAAATGAAAGGTACTTGATATTGATCATGCCTTTTTTTTATCATCCCCAGCAGGTGAAAATACAAGTATGCAGAGGATGATTAAATTAGCCAATCCCATGATGCATTGTGCTGTACTATGCTGGTATTTGTAGGAGGTTAAAGAACAATTACAAACCTCCCTGACTGCTGATTGAGTAATTAAGTCTAATCCCAACATTTAACATGTGTCACGCTTAGATCCAAACCTTGAATATGTAGTCAGATTATGTACACTGGTAGTCACATGACCTTAATGTGTAATGTCCCAATGAAAGGCATTATGGGATTGGTCGCAAAAAATTTTGGTGATGACCACCAGTGATTAATGCACCAAGGAAGTACTTCGCCTCAAGAAAATCTTGACAACTCCTTCATACCATATTTAGGGGTGGTACCTGAATGGCAATGATCACTAGAGTAGAATATTCATGTTGTTTTGGGCATAAAATTTGATAATAACGTTGCTTTTCAGAATTTATGTTATTGCTGCTTTGGCTAGGTTTATTAATTTAAGAGTAGCTATACCATAATACCAATGAATGAGACCTTTTCAACAATGATGCATCACTGTATGTGGTATATTTGTATAGTTGGAGTATTAATTTCTTGGCCAAGTTACTATGTACGCCTGCTTGCCCGCCAAAACGGCGCACCGCTGGGTTGCACGTAGACGCAGTTCACGCAACAAGCAACGCGCGCATACGCCATGGCCAAGAAATTATTACTCAAACTATAGTTGACTAAAGTAACATTCGTATAGGGCCAGCGCAAGCAATCAGAAAAAAAAGGGGATATGTGAAGGGTAATGTTTAATGGCATGGGTCCAGGAAATGCTCGATGATTTCAGATGAAAAAAAAAATAATTTGATCCCACAGAAATTGGAGGGAAAACAAAGGATGATAAATGCACAAGATTTGAAGGGGCCATATTTCAGATTTCCACTGACAACAAGACTAACAAAATAAATGTAATGTAATTCGAATATGGTTTTGTTAATTTCGTTAAGACAATTGGGCAAAACTCTGTGATAAGTTGCACCCCATGCAGATTAGAGAGGGGTAAAGGCCCACCTGGCTATGTCTTGTGTCAAAATCTCTGTGCAATAGTAGTATTTGAAAGTCAATCAGTGAGCAAAGCCCCGGGGGGGCCACTTGCATTCAAAGGTGGATATGATGCGTGAACATGGACTTCCAAAATGCACCCTAAACACGTATTTCCACCGACTAAAAATTATACCCTAAACAAGTATTTTGTCTGATTTTGCTACACTAAAGAAGTATTTTTGTAAGTTTTGCTACCCTAAACAAGTAAGCAATGCATTGTGTCGTTAATATACCTTTATTATCTTGCTTTGCTTTAAAATATTTTTGATCTCTGCTAAATTTGAATATTACACGTAGATTACAATTTCGGGTTTTAGTAAAATACATACCCTTTTTTCCACATTTTGCTGTTTTCGACACCCTAATCAATGTACGCGCGTACGTCGCCTGTTGGAAAAAAAGATACCCTTTTTACGTGTTTTCTTGTTCACGCATCATATCCACCTTAGAATACAAGTGGCCCCCCCAGGAGCAAAGCGAGCCTGGGGAGAATCCTGGCCCTCTTTTGCAGAAGGCCTACATTTAGCTCCCTCCACACTCGCTGTGAAGTCCTAAAGTGATATGTCTGAGAGAAATAGAAATCCTGGAACAGCATTGTTACCAAATGTCATGACATTGAGGCATGTAAATCTAATGCAAGTTAACCTGGGACTCCGCTAATACACGGCAGCCGTCTGACATGTTTGCATATGTCATAAACCTGGATAAATGTACCTTATTAACTACCAGTCACCGTGCCGCATCACCAGTTAGCCATTTTAAACTTAACCTTTTCAGCCCTACAGACGAATGAAGTCACTGAAATTCACAAACAACATAAAAAATAGGCCATTTCATGGACCATATTTGACATTAAGCATGAAAACAGCAGTAATTGAGGTCCAAACAAGCCTAGTCTTATGTCAGTGGTTTTTGACAAGGCTGTTCAGATTGACGCAGTCATTTGGATGCCATCTCTAAAACCATGGCTAAGTTCTTGTATTCTAGCCAGAATCTAACAGATGAAGGGTTAATTTTAAATTCTTACAAGGCCCAGCACAAGAGGAGGGTGTGTGGGATATTGTGTTAGACAGAGGTTTGTGACGACGTCACAGTGGCACATTGGCAGTGCCAGAGGGGGCAGGGGGAAATTTTCCCCTAATTTCTTCCCCCTACCCAGAAAGAAATGGGATTGTTGACAAAAATCAGTCATTTTGGCCAAAATTGATTAATTAAACATCTCAAATTTCACGTTCCCCCCAAAAAAAGATGTGTGGCACTGCCACTGCTCAAAAAGAGTGAAATTCACACTTTTGCAGAGTAGTATAGAGTAGTGGAATAATCAAGACTAGATTATTTGAGAATTTCACATATCTTCAGTCCAGTTTGAGCTCGTTGTTGGATGGGGTATTTTCCCAAGATGTTTTAAGATGTTTTTAATTTAAAGTACATAATAAAACCTGTTGGTAAATTTCATTGATGCATTCAACAACTGGGCACTGACTTCACCCATAATATTTTACGTGTTTAATGTGTCACAAGCCCTCAAAAAAAGCTACAAAAATAATGCATGTGAAAATAGCCACTGACAATAAGTGCAAAGCACAATGCAACCGATTACTCAATCTATTGTACGGTATATTTAGCTGTCGTTTGTGATGTATATACACCATTGTATTAGTACTCCTGACGTCATTCTATCAACCTGAACAAAATGCACACATAGTCATTTAAATATAGCAAATCAAACATCATTAAATGTGATCGCTGCAGAAATACATTTCATGTTTCACAATGTTTGATAAAACTAAATGTAATAACATGTCAGCGAACCATGTTCAAGAGTTTCCTGCTGTCAGACAAAGAGTATGCGGTGATCAGTTTATATTGAATAATATATTGTGGGTAAAATGAATTTAACAAAAAAAATGATGTGTGATGATGTGGGATGAAAATTTAGGGCATTGTCCCGTCCCGGCGGATTGATGCAGCAGAGGGCAATGGCTAGCACACCATTATTGAAGCGACTCTGTGGCATTGACTTACTGCGACGCATATAGTTAGAGTTGGAATCAAAATGATATACTTATAAAGTTTCAAGTTGATTCCTTGCTATGTGCATAGAGATATTAAACATCCAGATTTATTCCAACAAATTTGACACGACTGTACAGCAATCATGGAAGCTGCCATCTTTATTCCCTGTGCTTTATTTACTAAGCCAGCAAAAAATATATCATGTGACTTCAGCCAGTCTGCCACAAGCATCATCCTTGCGAACTTTGGTGAGCACACAAAGGTCGAAGTGAAGTTCTGGCTTGTGGCCAGAACGATAGCACTAAAATAATAAACATGGGGCTTCCTTAAATTATCTGCTGTTATGAAAATTAAGCATGAAAATGGTGTTTTTACTGCAAGGAATATACTAAAAGCCCATGAAACCATCTAGAAAATCTTATTTAGGGATATTTCATTATTATTTGCCAATAGATTCATGCCACTAAAATTCCTTAAACAATATTGGCCCTAAATTTAGATTTGACATATTTGTGGGAGTCGATATTTTACAATTGCCTAATGTGAGTATCTGAGGCACCCTTTTAGGTAACTGCCAAAGTGATATATTGATGTGCATGATATTCTCAAGTTTATGGAGGACTTTGATACCAAAATCATCGAATGTGTCATGATCTAAGGAAGTGAGTTGGATACTTCAATATTTGATTGTTGATGTTTTTACATCAGTTTTAGCACTTAAAAGCTCAGTTTAAAGAGCCACAAGGACAATCATAAAATGCACAGCCGAAACTAAGCATGCCAAGGTCAAGTATTAGGTAATTTTCAATGATACCAAAATCTTAATTTGTGGCTGTTGAGCCATGCATGGGGACAAGCCAACATTCTTTGATAGATTTTAATTATCCCTTTACCTGGACCCATGATAGGCAATTCTTTGGCTAGCACACCAAGGCAATTAGCAGTAAAGATTAGCTAGTTGTGACATGCAGCCAACACACTTTTGTGGCAGGACCAGCCGATACGGGTTACAGTTTCTTTGAAAAACAGCCTATAGAGGCAGGGCATGTCTGGAAATCTGGCCAGAATTGCCTGTATCACTAGCTTTAGCAATGGTTCAGCTCGATTGCCCTAAAACAAAACCGCTCTGGAAGCACATCTGTGGCAACTTCTAGCACAGCAGACACAATTGGCCTACCTGTCAGCTTGTTACTGAAATGTAAACAAAAGGCAGGATGACGTCATCTGCTAACTTATCCGCACATGATGAATCCAATTTTCTTAAAAAACCTCAAGTCTAATGCAAGCTGTCAATCGTGAAATATACCAGCGATACAGTAGGTTGGGTGTGTGAGCATCAAAATGTACATGCATTTGGATGTACATTCACAGGATATAGAGGTGCCCCTCATCATAAGGGAGTGGTCAGTATTTACATGGAGGGGGAGGCTAAATTTTGCATTACCTTGCTTGCTTTAGAACAAATTGCATTCCCCTCTTATGAAATCTCTCGATTTGAAAATTTAGTTGTCCCTCTCCTTGATGAAAATGCCATTCCCCCCTTTCACTCCCAAACTTTTTTTATCCCCCTCAAATCATCCATTCCCCTTCTGCCATAAATAATGATAACCCTAAATGTGGAGGGCACCCCCTTAACTGTTGAACCACCTCCTGCCACAAAAAAAAAATCCATTTTGCATGATGAGACTTTTAGATGCACTCATCTTGGTCTGTGATCGTGTTACCCCCAATAAATCAAAATCTTTCAAATCTGTTTAAGACATGCATGCTGCATTGGGCAGATCGGCCTGTACCTGTCGTCACATTGGAGTGCCCTGTGAAGGAATAGATACGTCTGCAATATTTATGCAAATCCAACTTAACAAGAATTGCAACATACTAAAGCAACATTCAAATTTGACGTGTCTAATCCCATATTATGCAAAGACATTACCCTCGGCAAAGAGCTCTGACATGATAAAAGCTTCATCATGTTGGAACATTCAAGAGTTATACCACATGTAATTTTCAAACAGTCACAAAAATATTATGCCGTTGCTATAGAAAGCATTTATCACATGATATATGAAAGCATCATATGAAAGAGCACTATACCACATGTTTTATGTATTTCACATGTTTCAACTTGTGGATATCCAGCAAGCATCAGGGGAAACACACCAGATCTATTCAAATATCGAATACTCCTTTCTGTTTGTGTTTAGATAGCTATCCGGCCTTGTGCCGCTAATTTCATTACATGAACAACCAATTGTATTTGTTATTTGCTCAGCCCAGGCATCTCCCGGACAATCAATCACGTAATTTAGCTGCAGTAGGTTTAAAGCAAAGCCTAAGATAATGGCGTATTTCCTCCAGGAATAATGAACTTGTGGGTTTGGAGTGCAAGAAGATCGCAAAGTACAATAGCTGCTGTGTGAAAAAAAGCAAGTTAAATGGGTAATTTTGTGTTTTCTGTCATCCACAAGAGATGATTAGTACTTTGCAATTAATTCTTTGTTGGCACGCCGATCAATGAATATGCCCAGGTCAAGTTTGAGCCTTTTGTAAATAGCAAATGTCTGTTTTGATTGATAGATGATATAATTAGATGAAAAATTGTCTTGTCAGATTCTTTTTGAGACAGTAGAAATGATATGGCTTTCAGAAAAATGTGTATGATACAAGTGAGATCTTGGGAAGTTTTCCTGGATTGAACCTCCAGTGACCACACTATCCATCTTTAATCTGGATATTTTGAAAGTACTAGGGCATTCACTATTAAGATGAAAACAGGACCTTTGATAAAGTACTTTGAGCTAAGGTGACGAAAAAAGAAAACCCGTTTTATGGTGAGAGGAACCTTTGACAGAATGGGTCGGTCAGTCGGGCGAAATTTTTTCTTTTTTTTCTTTTCGGGAGCTCAGAATTGCTCCGAAGATAGCCCCAAAATCTTGGAAACATCAATGGAGGAAAAAAAGGCGACATTTTTACAAAATTTCTATAAAAAAAAAAATTGCAAAAATTGGCTAAATTTGGAACTAAAAAAAAAAAAAATCAAAAAAAAAATCTGCAAAACTGAAAAAATCAGGGTCGGTCGGGCCGCAAAACAGGTTTTTTTGATTTTCGCGCCTAACCCTAACAGGGAATATCAGGATGATAATGAACCCAGGGTTAAATATATATAGTAGCTACGTTTATTTAGGCACAATTTGGAGCATCTCATTGACAAAATGTGTACAATGTTAGTGGGCTTTGGTCATGCTCTCTACACTGAACAAATTCATTGTACAATCTCCAGAAAAGATTAAATATGACTTTGACTTTCGAAACCAGACTTAGAAATCATGGCAGCCATTGTTGACAGGATCTAAGCGTTCACCTTATGGCAAGAAAGCCTCCTTCAAAAAGATCCCGATGCACAACGAGTGGTATCACCGTGTGCTCAATTCTCATCCTGGGCTATGCGGAACAACATTTCCTCTTTGCGAGAAGCACCTTGGGCTTTACGACTTCGATCTTCCTTGACTTTTCCTGTACCCCTCTCTAACTATTTCTTCAAGTTCTCAGTTTGAACACTCGAGGGCAGATGCACAGCGAAATCAATCATTTCATCCCATGTCACTCGTCGATATCCTACCTTGTACACCGGTCTGAAACTAAATTCTTCCCTTTCGTTTTGTCAACGAGTTTGATTTCAGCCATGTAACCAAGATCAAAGTTAGGCTCAGGCGATTACTTATAAACATTGAACTGTGACAACAAAACTGAGTTATTTTTATATATGATTAGACAGTGTTGTGGGTGTGCTTATGCTCACACTCTTATTGGATTGGGCAGAGTCGATATCCGCGTAGACATGGTGTACAATTTCAGTCGAGCTACGAACATAAGCGACTATTGATTTTGCATTTGGAAGATTGTGCGTTTTTTCCTCTCTCGGTTTTGTTTTAAAGGTAGAAAGAGGCAGGGACATTTGAAGCGAGCTCAGGGCCTGAATCTCAATGATGTCTTGCATTGCTCTCAAGTACTTGCCTCTTCTTATGTAGAATCCTTAAGATGTACATGGATATCCTTGAGTCCATAAGTAGTGCTAAAGCCCCCCCCCCAAATTTGAAATCCAGGAATTTTAGTGGGGATGCCAGTTTTTCTTAACTGGAAGGAATCCTTCCCTTGGTTCGTCAAAATTTCCACCCTTTTATCTATTTTCATGACCATTTTGGGATCACTTTAGCCTACTTCGCACACTTTTTTCTTCCACATAAAATATGCCACGGGCACCCTGTTTTTGTATTTTTAGGTATACCAAGAACGTTTTGAAGGTTTTATGTCAATACGTACACAGAAACAGCAAACCTGTTTTGAATTGCCTGCTATCAAATCGTCCATATAGAAACCCGTGATTTGATTTTCTGCATGCACGATAGAAATACTAAATCATCATCTATGACATAATGGTTTATTTGCTTATTCACTTCAGTTGTGATCTAATACAGTGGGGTACATTCCCATATGCATAACCGGGTTGAAAAAAAATGGGGGCGCTTCTTTCTGGAGATGTCCTTGTGTCTGAGTTAATGTGTTGAATGGTGACTGAAGTTTCCAATCAATCCGGGAAGTCCAATTTGTTTCCAGCCAAGCCATTATTCTTGAAAATATATCGTTTTGAAATGTGAAAGTAAATCAAAAATAAATCCCTGCACATATTCTCAAATGACCTATGATGTTTTTCAGAATTAAAGCTCCATTATGATAATCTGCTGTTTTTCGCGGCATTGCCGGAACACATTTGCTGTAAAGAGGTGCGGTTGCCCCAAAAAAAAAAAAAAATTCATACATTATTCTCATTCTAAACATTTTATAATTCAAGGGTAATCTTTAACCTAATTTCGTGATCCTTATGGCTTTAAGACAACAAAAAGACTGCCGCTACTAGAGAGAAAAAAATGAACAATATAAAAAATTAAAAAAAAAAAAAAAATATTTTTAATTAATGCACAACTTATATTTATGAAATCTCTGAGTCAGCCTTTACCATATATGTCGCAAATACTGATGTCATTCAACCATTTGTTATGATTAATGAAACGTTATCAGATAATGATCATGAATAAATCACAGTCACCTTAGCAAAAAAAAAGAATAAAAAAAAATTATTACTTTATTTACAAACAATTGACTTTCAAGCCACACACCCTGCAAGCCATGAGACCAATGAAACTTTTTCTCTTCCTGAAGTTTATTCCAAATCAACACTAATTTAGCCATTTACTTCCCACAAGTAGTTGTAGTTTTAAATCCGGTTTTGTCCCCGCTATTGGGGGTGGCCGGATACACCTCACTCAGCAATACTGCTGCTTGAGGATTTATTGGAGCAAAAAGATAATTGACGGATGCCCCTCACTGACATCAATCCACAGTTTTTGGTGGTGGGCCTAGCCTTGGGGCAACCATGTCCCCATGCAAGGCAGTATGTGTTGGATGGCTGCCATTAGCTCTCCATAGCTGACACCCTTGTAGGTAGATCTTCTTTTTCTTTCTACCAGGGTAACCAGCTACCCTCCTCATCAGATTTCCTTAGAAACCCAATGTGGGTGACAGTTAGCAGCCGACAACTCGGCCCTGGGACAGGTAGTACTGGTTACCAGGATACCATTAGCTGGCCCTCAAAGGAAACCTGACCTGACTACATTTCAGTATATCAATAAAACACTGAGTAAATATGTTGAGATGATGCACTTGATATTCCTGTTAGCCACTTCAAGAATTAGGTATTCAAATAACAAGACCAGATTTATACGACATTGAAAAACTGCATTTTGTTAAAGCGCCAGATTATGTATAAACATGCGTCATCATTTTGGGGAACAATCAACTTGGTAGACTCTTCAATATGGCTACTTGAATGACCCAGTGTATTTTGTGTAAATACAAATACTACGTGTTTCCAGGGGAAATAGGTCATGCTATTTTCTCCAGGTTGCTGGATATGGTGGGCCTATCATGTTAGCTTGAATCAGGAAGGTGAGAAGTGATGGGTCTGTAGCTCGTAGTACCAATGGAAAACAGTGTACCTATTTCCCCAATACAAACCATGCAGTATCTATATAATAATAGGCCATGCGTGTCTGTCTGTCTGTCCGTCCTTTTTCTCGGAGGCCGGGGGTACGGTCACGAAACTTGGTGGTTGGTTGTAGCTTGGGCCGGGCCAGATCAAATTTGTTTTATTACCTCACTGCGATACAGGGGATGAGGTTGTAGGGAAATAGTACTTGTAATGGGAATCTGCCAATGAAATGCCATGATTTGTTTATGAATATTTATGAGATGTAATAAATTCACTCAAACACAACTGCCCCAAGACTAAGCAGTTTTGGGCTCATTTAAATACAGTTGATTTGTTAAAGGCTGGCTCGGAGATTTTTAAATGTAATGTTTGTTACTATCAAAAATAGCCAACAACCTAAAATGCACAATTCCAAAGTCTGAGGTGAATCCAATTTTCGTGTTGATGTAGTAAATATTCTTGTATAGTACAACAGTACAGGATACTGTGTATAAAATGAAAATTCTGGGTTTTGGAATTTTATTACAAAGTTGTGATTTTTTATATGAATGACATCGATTTGAGCTTTGCTCTTTCACACAGTGGTTAAAAAGTGACAGGTATTACAAAAAAAAAACATGATTTGTTAAAAATTGAGGGCACCATCCTTGTGAACTCTCTGAGTTAGCCTTAAATGTCAAATATGGCAGTAACAACACAAAATATCAAACCTCTTAATTTTCTGTTCCAATTTGTGGGTTTTGTAAATGGGTTTTTAAGTCCACTATTGGGAATTAAGGTTTGAAGATTGCCATATTACTCCTATAATATTAGCATAGTGTCTATCAAGTACTATAACAGCGTCCTGTTTGTATTGGCCAAGATTGAGAGTTCAGCGTTATTAGAACACAGAATCAGAATTTCAAATTAAGCAAGAGGGGGAGAGAGTGAGTGTGGGATTGCACCATTTGCAAATTGCTGGGTTATAGTGTTAAAATTAAGGTTCCAAGTGAAATAGCTGCCAGCTGCTGTATTTGTTTCAATGTAACATACAGTTTTTCATTTGAATGCACTACAGTACCAGTTGTCAATAATCAATAATTCAATTGCTACCGTGATGGTTCAGGGTGTACAACAGTTAATCACTCCACCTTTGGTGAAGTTTCTGTTGTGATCTATAGGGAAATGGATTCAAAACATTCGAAATATTGTCACACTGAGTGCAAATCAGAGATCGCGATGTGGCATTTTTATGTGTATTTCGTTTATTTAGTGGTGTGCACCCTTGCGTCACTCAGAGGAAGCAACCACACTCTGATCAAAGAACTTGCTATTTAGAGCATACATGCGTGGTCCAAAAGGTACCACAAGCAACTCGTAATCTGAAGGTCGTAGGTTCGAGTTACATTGCAGCCAATTATGTTGTGCATTGGGCAAGGCACTCTACCTCGTCTCACTCACCCCTCTCTGGGGTGAAATTGGGAGTAGTTTGGTACATAGTGCAATGAGTGTTATCGTAACGTATGATTTTGCCTCCCGTTTTGCCTACTACATTTGAATGTAAAGCTCTAAATGTCACCCCCACCTCCTCCACATTTGGGAAAATCGGCACCCCAAAAATTAAACCTGGATATGAACCCAGATAGAAGATTATTTTTTTTAGAAAAATATATTTTGAAATATATTGCAGCATAGGTATATTAACCTGACCTTTTTGCTTTAACAAAAAGGCAGCCATTGCTCCCACAATCCACTAACCTTATTTCGATATGAAACCTCATTTTGATAATCTCGTACAGCGGATTTGAATGCAATTAGGTTCTGATCAGCTCTATCTGCCTAGCATAAGTCCTAAATCTATACAGTGACCAGGCCAACACCAAATTTCAATTAGGGCAGGCATCAGTGGATTAAGGTTAGCACCTGTATCAAGCGGTCATGGATAAATTTATACAAATGGCTGATTATTTTCTTGTGTCTCAACTTTTCAAATCAGTATTATCCTGGGGTCCGTTCCCGAAACTCAGTCGTAAATCTACGTGCATACTATGTCATGCCTGAGTGGACCAATTTGTCTAGAGCACTGTGTAGCTAATATAAAAGGTCTATTTTGTAGGACATACGCATGAGTTAGTATACACGTAGGGTTATGTATGAGTTTCGCGAACGGACCCCGGGTTACTATCAAGACAAAATAGGTAATAACAGGGGAGTAGCATCTCCTGATGGAAGGACAGCTGTCCTCACCCCCCCATCATTCCCATTCTTTCCCCACCAAAATAATGTAGGTCATTCTCAAAACCATAACATAAGCTCTTTGAGGTCATATATTGACTTGATTTTGAACCATGATTACTTAAAGAGGCTGACTCAGAGATTTCCCGAAGCGGGCGCACTCAATTTTCAAACAAATTTTTTTTTTGCATATACATAATGGCAGAGGTGAATCACTGTGTGAAATAACAAAGCTCAAATCCAAGTCCTTCCTAAAGAAAATCACAACTTTGTTTAATATACACCAGGGGTTCTCAATAGGCGGCCCGCGGGCCAAATCCGGCCCGCCAACCATTGATTTTTGGCCCTCGACTTGCTCAAATATATAAAAGTAACACTGGTTAACATAAGAAATTCAGGTGTATTTGGCCCTCAAGGAGGGAAATTTCAAATATGTTCGGCATTCTCTGGCCCTTCAGCTAATATAATTGAGAACCCCTGATATACACGATATCCTATGTGCATAAATGTTTACTGCATGAAAACAAAAAATCCCATCTCTAACTTTGGAATTAAGCATTTTAGGTGACTATCTTTAGTTCTAGATGACAATTTGAAATTACTACACAAAATTATGTTTGTTGACATCTCTGAGTCAACCTTTATGGGGCGATCACTTTTTGTTAGGGGGTGTGCATGAATGAAGTGGATAACCTTTATTTGAAAACAAAAAAAATTGCCATGAATTCTTCGGGGTTGCTCTTAAAAAGTATGAATTAAGTTTTATTTTATACAGCATACAATTTACCCAAGAATACGACTGACTATATTTTCTTAATTTCCTTGTGGGGAAACTGATTTTGTCCTTTGTTGCTTTGAACTAGATAAATTCAATTTCCCAAATCCAATTTGTGATGCTTAAATATTTTAATCTATTCTGGTGCATGCCAATTTGCTAGTTAATTTAGACAGTGTCAAAGCTGAATTAAAAGCCTTCAATAGAGGGCAGTATGCTGCTCACCAGACAACGCTGGTATTAATTATGTTGCAGGGAGGAAAGGTCGTGTGTAGTCAGAGCACAGTGGGAAGTCAATATTGAAAGAAATTAATGTTGTTTGTCGTGATTACTTTAACCCATTTTCCTGATGCAGGGACTAGATTTGCCTAGAACTAAGAAAGGAGGCAAATATTATTTTGATATGTCAAAATTGATCAGTTTGTGTTCTCTACAAACACTGGTTTTCATGAAAAGAATGGACTTGTACCACTTCACATGGAAATTATGGCAGTCATTTATACAGGATATACAGAAATTAGAATACAGCAGACCTCGGCACCA